>NW_020872185.1:137500-147500 GCF_003789085.1 Penaeus vannamei
CTCTCTCTCTCTCTCTCTCTCTCTTCCTCTCTCTCTCCATCTCTTCCTCCTCCTTTTCCCTCTCTCCCTTGCCCTCCCCTCATCCCCTCACCCCCTAACCCCCTCCCCCAATACCCTAATGCCTATTTTCCTTATCTTCATCGCTGCCAATTCTTCCCCTTCCAATTTTCTCTAATGATTTTCGTGCCCAATTACGCTAAACTTCGAAGGGAGAACGGAGTCAAGGGTTATGCTTATATATATAATTCTTTATTTTTATCTATTTATTCGAATTCTCCATTTTCTTTGTTCCTCGGTTTGGTAACTGTGTGAGCATGTGTAATTTATATGCATTTAGGGTCAAACATGATCCTGTTTCACTTAATTGCAAGTTATCATCGTTATCATTATCATTATTTCGTTTTCCTCCATCCACACTTTCATCCGCCCTTCCCTTCTTCCCCTCTTTCGCCGTAACAACATCCGCCGCCTCTCCCCGAGTGACTATATCTTCTCCCTCCTTCTCCCACGGGGCTTTCTCTCCTCCCTGCTACTTATTGCTGCCAATTATTCACCCCTGGGTCTCTCTCCCTCTTCTCCCCCTTCTCCCTTCTTTCCCTTTCTCCTCTTTTCCCTTTCTTTTCCTTTTCTTGCAATTTTTGGTATTTTTTTGGTTTATCTTTTTTTTTTTTTTTTTTCTCTCTCTCTTATTATTATTTATATTTGATTTTATTTTTTAAATCGAATCTCCATCTTAACTCATCTTCCTCTATCTCTCTTTCCATCTATTCTTCTCTTCTCTCTCCCGTCTCTCTTCTCCAACCTTTACTCTCCTAACGCTTCTCTCCGTTCCTCCTCCTTCTATTTTTCGCTCTTCTCCCTCACTTTCTTTTTCTTCACGTTTCTCCCCTCTTTCCTTCTCTCTTCTCTCCTGTCTTTCATCACCGTTCACTTCACTCCCCTTGATTTCTATTTCGTCATGTGATGCCAGTTAACGATTATTTCTGTTTTCCCTCTTCTACTGTTTTCTTATTTTTACTTTTTTTTCTAATTCTCCTTTCACCCTTCTACTTCTTCTTCCTTCTTCTTAATTTCATTTCTTTTCATCTTCTTCTTCCTCTATCAACTCTCTCTCTCTTCTCTCTCTCTCTCGTCTCTCTCTCTCTCTCTCTCTCTCTCTCTCTCTCTCTCTCTCTCTCTCTCTCTCTCTCTCTCTCTCTCTCTCTCTCTCTCTCTCTCTCTCTCTCTCTCTCTCTCTCTCTCTCTCTCTCTCTCTCTCTCTCTCTTCTGTCTGTATCTGTCTATATATATATATATATATATATATATATATATAATATATATATATATATATATATATGTATGTATATATCGTTTCGCTCACTTTTCTTCTTCTTCCCTCTTTCACTTTCACTTTCTCTCTCTCGCTTTATCTTTATTTACTTCTCATTCTCTCTCTCTCTCTTCCTCTTTCTTTGCCTCTCCTTCTCTCGCTTAACACTTTTCTCTTCCGCTTTCTCTTCTTCGCCCTCTTTCATCTTTTCCTCTTTCTCTCTCTCCCTCCCTCATACACGCCGTCCGTCCCAGTGTTGCCAAAACCCTCCCACACCCGTAGCTCTCCACAAGAAAAAAAAATGGTCAAAAAAAAAAAAAAAAAAAATCTTGAAATGAAAGGATTCCCATCACCAAAGCTTTCATTTCCAACAACATTTAGATAGCACACTCATCTCTCCCATACAAATAAAACAAGAAACAGGGGAAAATGCAACAAAAGTGGAATTGGTATATGATTTTTTTACGTGTGTGAGAGAGAGAAGTGATGGTTTGAACGGTTAGTGGATTCTGGCAACACTGAGGCGCAGGCAGACTTACAGAGGGAGAGGAAAAAAGACTGAGACACTGAGAAGCAGAGAGAAAGAGAGAGAGAGAGAGAGAGAGAGAGAGAGAGAGAGAGAGAGAGAGAGAGAGAGAGAGAGAGAGAGAGAGAGAGAGAGAGAGAGAGAGAGAGAGAGAGAGAGAGAGAGAGAGAGAACGTGATTTTATTGTTTGCTCTTTTGTTTTGAAAAATGTCTTTAACTATAAATGTTATATATACAAATGTTTGCAATATCTTAACCTTTCTTAGTTCTATATTTCTATCCTTTTTCTTTTAATTCTTTTTTATTTTTTTATTTTTTTATTCGTTTATTCATTTATCTATCCATTTATCATTATCCTAATTTTACAGCATCCGTATTTTCACATCCGTATATAACACACATTCCATCATCATTCCAGCACAATTCCGCGCATCAATCCATAAGATCGTGCAAATAAATACACAAAATCATATCAATAATCCATCTATTCGGTAACCTACTCGACCGCCATCCATACCAAATCAATCGATCTTAATTACATTATATAAAACCCATCAAAATAATGGATTTTAAGGAATATAACTCACGCGAGAGTCCGAAATGGAAGAGCACAGGAGCGTAATATTTTTATATTTAGAATTCGCGTTATGATGCACAATGACATTACGCGGCGAACGTTAATGTGTAATGTATGTGCGTGCGTAAATGGGGTGTGTGATGCGTGTACGTAATGTTCAATGTTGAGGCTTCCGTTTCGTGTGTGCGTGTGATGTGATGTATTGCGGGAGGGAGTCTGTTTTCTTTTTTTTTTTTATCTCTTTTGTTTTCTTTCCTTTTCTTTCTTTTCTTGCCTTCTCTCTGGGATTTTAGCTTCAGGTTGTTTGTTTGTTTTGATTCTTTCTTTGGCTTTCTTTATTCTGTTTTTCTTCTTCTGTTTCTTCTTCCTTTTATTTCTTTTATTCTCTATCTACTTGTACTTCTTCTTTTTCCCTCCCTCCCACTCTCTCTTTCTCTCTCTCTCTCTCTCTCTCTCTCTCTCTCTCTCTCTCTCTCTCTCTCTCTCTCTCTCTCTCTCTCTCTCTCTCTCTCTCTCTCTCTCTCTCTCTCTCTCTCTCTCTCTCTCTCTCTCTCTCTCACTCTCTCTCTCTCTCTCTCTCTCTCTCTCTCTCTCTCTCTCTCTCTCTCTCTCTCTCTCTCTCTCTCTCTCTCTCTCTCTCTCTCTCTCTCTCTCTCTCTCCTCTTCTCTTCTCTTCACTCGTTCTCCAGTGTCTCTCTCCTATCTCTCTCTCTGTATGCTCTCTCTTTCTCAAAATCTTTAAATCTGTCTTTCTCTTTCTCCCTCTCCCATTTCCTCTATTCTCCTGCCTTATTTCCCTTTGTCTCTCCTCCCTCCTTCTCTCCCTCTCTCTCAGCTCTAACCTTCTCTAGCTTATTCTTCTCCATCCCTTCCTCACCTGCCTCTCTCTCCTTCTCCCTCTCCTCTTCTCTACTCCCTCTTCATTTACTCCTTCCTCTCCCTTCTCCTTCTCCCTTCTCCTCCCTCATTCTCTCTCCTTTCCTTTTCCTTACCTCCCCTCTCTCCTTCATCCTCTTTTCCCTCACCTCTTTCTATCTCTCCTTCTTCCTCTTCGCTATCCTCCCCCTCCCTCTTTTTCTCTCTCCCTGCCTCCCATCCCATACCTCTCTTTCTCTCTCCTTCTCCACCTCTCCCTCTTTTTCCCTCTCTCTTTCTCCCTCTCTGCCTTCCTCCTTACCTCTCCCTCTCCCTTTCCCTTCCCATCCACCTCTCTTCCTCCCTCTTCCTTCCTCCTTACCTCTCCCTCTCCCTGCCTCCCATCCCATCCACCTCTCTTCCTCCTTCCACCTCCCTTCCTCCTTACCTCTCCCTCTCCCTCTCCCTCTCTCTCCTCCTGTCCAGCTGTTACAAAGAATCAATAACCTTCACCCAGCGGATATTAGTAATATATAAGACTCTGTGATTCAATTTTCATTACTTACAGCATTTTGGCGACCGCAATAACCTGTGATTTGGGGCGCCGGCTAATGGGCCTAGCTTGCTTCGGCTAGTTATTGGGGCTACGGCAGTGTACTTGCGATTTCTGGGGCGGGGGAGAGATGGGGGAAGAAGGGGAGGGGGGGAGAGCAAGGGGAGAGGAAGGGAAAAAGGAGAGAGGAGGAGAGAAGAGGAAGGGAAGAGGGGAGAGAGGAGAGCAAAGGGAGAGGAAGGGAAAAGGGGAGATGGGAAGAGAGGAGAGCAAGGGGAGAGGAGGGGAAAAGGAGGGAGAGGGAAAGAGGAGAGAGAGGGGGGAGGGGGGGAGAGGAAGAGGGGAGAGGAGGGGGAAAAGAGGGGAGAGGGAAAGAGAGAGAGAGAGGGGGAGGGAGGTGGGGGAGAAGACGGGGGATGGGAAGAGGGGAGAGAGGGGAGGAAGGGGATTTGTGTTAAATATTGTACAATTGCTTTCTGCGAGTGTGTTAAGGTTGTTGTTTATTGAATGGCTGGATTTCTGGGTGTGTTAAGTGTTTTATTTATCATACAGCTGGTATCTTAGGAGTGTTTTAGCTGTGTTAAATGTTAAACAGATGTTTGAGTGAGTGCGCATATTGCACAGCTGACATGTCTAATATTCTGAGTATTAGCCGTGTTAGATGTATTGCAAATGATTATCTGTCTGCACAGTGTATTAGATACAGCTTATCTGACATTCCAGGAGTGTGTTAGGTGTGTTCGGTATTGCAGACCTGACACTTTTAAAGGATTACCTGTGTTAGATTTTGGTGCAAAGCTGTTAGATATTAAGTAGCTGTTACATGTTTTTATATATCATGTGTGTTACGTCACGTACATTGTACAATTGCCCCCTCTGTATGCTTGTTACAAGTGTGTTAGTGTAATGAGTTGTATACTAACCTCATGGTTGTGTATTAGATTGCTTACACTAATATGTTGTGAAATATTTTGTGATTCTCAAAGCGTGTGGTTTATGTTTGTATGTTTGTGTGTGTGTGTGTGTGAATTGTACTGGTTTGTTATCTTGCTATGTGCGTGCATCCGCGTGTGTACACATTCGTGTAATTTTGTTCTGTGTGTTTTTAACCATGACTGATATTTAGAATTAATATATGCCAGTCACACCGTACCAGTCTGAAGTTATAATCACTTCCTCCGCTATGACTGCAAATTGGCAACTGTACCCTCCGCCCGTGCTATATAACACGACCCTGAATATAAACAGAGCTCGGATATTATATTTGCGTTTCCCGAATTCTTCCCCGCGTTGCGAACTGTGTCCTGGTGTTAATAGAGATCGTAAATCTGCGTCGGGGGGGGGGGGGCGGCATGCGTAAATCTGGGCGTTCGTGGCCTTACTCGGGGATTATTTATGCACGTGAATCACGGGTTCGTCCGGAGGCGACGGTTCCACGCGTCGCTTCATTTCAGAGACTGTGCTCTGAGCTCGTGGTTTGTACAGGATTTGCACTCGTAGATGGATACATTTTGCTTGAATATCTACTCGTGTTTGTACAGACGGAAGGGAGCGTAGATACCTACACATGTACGGATAAACATTCCCATATGCTCACACACATACACACACACGTATGCACGCCCCCTAACGCACCTACGTACGCACACACCACACGCATTCCTCCCTACACACACATACACACGTACATAAACGCATAAACCACAACCCTGGTTCACCCTCCACACAACCCCATTCCATTCCCTCCACAATCCAACTCCACTCCCTCTACTCTCCTCGCCCACCCTCCACCCCCTCTACCCCCACCTTCCACCCCCTCTACCCTCCACCTTCCCGCCTTCCCCGGCCCCTACAACCAGTCCAACCCCTCCTCCCCTCCTCCCCCACCCTCCACCCCTCCTCCCCTCCCTCCCCTCCTCCCTCCTCCCCTTCCACCCCTCCACTCCCCACGCAAACCCACACAGATTATCACTGCGATTTTATATTCTCAATCTTCATTCGTGTTCTGAGTCCATGGCGTTTGCTGTATTGGCTGAAATCACACCAAAAATTCGCGTTATGGAAAGGGATTTTACGGGTGATTTATTTTGACTTATTTTACGCGAATGCCACTGAGCTTTATTTCATTTAGGTTTTTAGTTGTTTTTTTCCGTTATCTTATCTCTTTATTGGTATATATATATATATATATATATATATATATATATATATATATATATATATATTACGAGAGAAGAGAGAGAGAGAGAGAGAGAGAGAGAGAGAGAGAGAGAGAGAGAGAGAGAAGAAGAGAGAGAGAGAGAGAAGAGAAATTTTTTTTTTTATCTCACTTCTCATTCATCTGTTTATCTCTTTCTCTCTACCTATCTATCTGCCTATCCATCACTCTGTGCATCTATCTACTTATCTGTCTGTCTGTCTATATATTTATCTATTCATCTCTTTTGCACAGCTTTCATATCATTTTCCCCCAAAAGCATAAAAGGGACTCTAGCATAAACTGTGTTTCATGTCTGCTTCTTCTCCTTTTCCTCTCTCTCTCTCTCTCTCTCTCTCTCTCTTCTTCTCTCTTCTCTCCTCTCTCTCTCTTCTCTCTCCTCTCTCTCTCTCTCTCTCTCTCTCTCTCTCTCTCTCTCTCTCTCTCTCTCTCTCTCTTTCTTCTTCTCTCTTCTGCTCTTTCTCTCTCTCTCTCTTTCTTTTCTCTCTTTCTCTCTTCGCTTTTCCTCTATCCCATTTTCCTCTTTGTTCTCCTTGGCCCCATCTCCTTTGTCTTCTCCTTCCTTCCCCTTCTCTCCTCTCTCTCTCTCTTCTCTCTCTCTTCCTTCTTCTCTTCTCTTTCCTCTCTTCTTTCTTCAAAAAATCTTTAAATGTCTCTTTTCTCTTTCTCCCTCTTTTCTCTCTTCTCATTTCCTCTGGTTCTTCCTCCCTTTATTTTTTTTCTTTATCTCGCATTCCATCAAGCATTTCCCAATTAACCCTCTTCTTTAAACCACCGCAAACACCCACTTATCCTATTATGGGGCATTATACATACACTGTATTTCCACCTTATCTATTCGGGGGCCTGTGTTTGTTAAATTTATGCGAAAATAAAATTACTGGGAAAATGAATATGCATATCTATCTGTCTTGATNACCTCCTCCATCCTCACTCCTTCCACCTGTCCCCTCCTACAACCCGATTACTCTTCTCCGCCCTCCTCCCCTCCTCCCCTCCTACCCTCTCCGCCGCCGCCGTCAACCCCCTCCTCCATCTCCTCCCCTCCTCCCTCCCACCTTCCGCCGGCCCCCTACAAACCACCCTCCAATCCCCCTCTTCCCCTTCCTCCGTCCGGTTCCTCTCAGTTTATCCCTCCTCCCCTTCTCCTCCTCTCTTGTCCGCACTCGCCTCCCCCAACAGCATAACCACACCAGATTATCACTGCGATTTTATTCTAAATCTTCATCGTGTTCTCGAGTCCATGGGCGTTTTGCTATATTGGCCTGAAATCAACACACAAAATTCGCGTTATGGAAAGGGATTTTTACGGGTGATTTATTTGACTTCTATTCTTACGCGAAATGCCCTGGCTTTATTTCATTTACGGTTCAGTTGTTTTTTTCCGTCTATCTTATCTCTTTACTGGTTTATATATATATATATTCAATATCTATATTTACTATTAATATACTATTATATATAATAATATATATATATACTATTATATATCTATCATCATATTCAATATATATATATATTTCATATATATACTCGTATCTAGTCCATATATGTATATATATAACATATATCTAATACAACAAACTGAGGTTTAGTATACAACTCATTACACCTACACACTTGTAACAAGCATACAGAGGGGGCAAATTGTTTAACAATATATATGACGTAACACACATGATATATAAACACATGTAACAGCTACTTATATTCTAACAGCTGCTGCATCCAAAATCTAACACAGGTAATCCTTAAAACATGTCAGTTCTGCAATACCTAACACACCTAACACACTCCTGGAATGTCAGATAAGCTGTATCTAATACACTGTGCAAACAGTAATCATTGCAATACATCTTAACACGGCTAATATCAGAATATAGACATGTCAGCTGTGCAAATATGTGCACTCACTCAAACAATATATATAGATATATATATAATAATATAATATCCATATGATGTATTATAATATATATATATATATATATATATATATAATATAGATATTATTATATAATATATATATATATTTTTTTTTTTTTTTTTTTTTTTTTTTTTTTTTTTTCTTATCTGTTTATCTCTCATTCTCTCTACCCCAGCCATCTGCCTATCACTGTCTGTCCATCTATCTACTTATCTGTCTGTTTGTCTATATATTTATCTATATCATCTCTTTTGCAACAGCTTTTATACTCCATTTCCCCACAAAAAAGCATAAAAGGGAGTCTATGCATAAACCGTGTTCATACCGTCTGCCTCTTCTCCTTTTTTCCTCTCTCCTCTCTCTTTCTCACTCTCTCTCTCTCTCTCTTCTCTCTCATCTCTCTCTCACGTCGCTCTCTCTTGCTCATCTCCTCTCCTCTTCTCATCCCTCTCTCTCCTCTCTCTCTCTGCTCTCTTCTCGTCTCTCATTTCCCCATCGCTTTCCTCTAAATCCCCATTTCCTCTGTTCTCACTGCCTCATTTTTCCTTTACATTCCTCCTCCCTTCCTCTCTCCTCTCTCTCTCTTTCTCAAAACGCCATAAAAGGGAGTCTAGCATAAATCGTGGTTCATGGTCTGCTTCTTCTCCTATGTCTTTTCCCCTCTCCTCTCTTCTCACTCTCTCCTCTTTTCCTACTCTCTCTCTCTTCTCTCATGTCTCTCTCTCGGCTTCTCGCCTCTCTCTTCGTTCCTCATCGCCTCTCTCTCGCTCTCCTCCTCGTCTCCTCTCATCTCTCTCTCTCTCTCTCTCTCTCTCTCTCTCTCTCTCTTCTCTCTTTCTCCCTCGCTTTCCTCTATCCCATTTCTCTCTGTCTCCTGCCCATCATTTTCCTTTGTCATTCCTTCCTCCTTCTCTCTCTCTTTCTCAAAATCTTTAAATGTCTCTTTCTCTTTCTCCCTCTCTTTTCTCTCTCTCATTTCCTCTATTCTCCTCCCTTATTTCTTTCTCGCATTCATCCAAGCATCAATAACTTCTCTACACGCAAACAACACTTATTTCTATGCATATACATACACCTATTCACTTATCTATCTGCCTGTTTGTTAAATTTATGAGAAAAATACTGAAATGAATGCATATCTACCTGTCTTGATATACATATCTACCTATATATATATATAAATGTATATATAACTGATAGATAGATACGCATTTCTCTTTCTGGTTGTCTGTATATACGAATATTCACTGGATCGGCTGTGTATCCATAAACCTTTTCACTTTCATAATGATACTCATTGATAAGCTACGTATACGTTATACATAAAACAACTGTGCTGTAAACTATATTGGATTATCAATTTGATATACGTACACACTCACCTTTATATCATGTATCAAAAATATGTCTATTTTGAAATAATCTTAAGCTGTCTCCATATCTTGCTTTAATCATTATTATTATCATTATTGTTATCATTATTATTATATTACTGTTGTTGTGTTGATGGTTTTTGTTGTTGTTGTTTATTAATTATTATCTATTATCACTGGTTATTTGTTATTATTATCATAACTATCATTATTATTGCTATTATCATTATTATATTTTATTTTTTATAATTTTCTGGATTCGATTATTGTCAAAACCATTGTCTTAAGGGGGGTGACTCAGCTATAGAATATAATTAGGAACTCTCATTAGATTATTGATTAGTTTAATGTCCCTTCCTCACGGTCTTTTATTAGATAGACTGACTTACTCGTCTGTTAAGCAATCAACAAACTGATATATATATATATATAAAGAGCTTTGATATTCTCACTTTCTCGAAGCTCTTTTTTCTCCTCCTTCTTCTTCTTTTCGTCTTCTTCTCCTTCTCTTCCTCCCTTTCCTCTTTTTCTTCTCTTCTTCTCTCTTCTTCTTTTCTCTCCTCCTCCTCACTCCTCCTTCTTTCTCTTCTTTTTCTTCTCCCTTTTCTCCTCCCCTTTCTTCTTCGTTTTTTTTCTTCTTCTTCTTCGTATTTTTCTTT
>NW_020872186.1:5000-12500 GCF_003789085.1 Penaeus vannamei
GAGAAAGATAACAGACACAGTGTGGACATGTATGTGTGCGTCTGTTTGTGTATACATGGAGTTAGGTACATGAACACACACACAGACAATTATTTATATACATGAGAAAGTAAACAGACACAGTGTGAACATGTATGTGTGCGTCTGTTTGTGTATACATGGAGTTACATGTATATTTACGGCGGGTTGTATGTGTGCGTCTGTTTGTGTATACATGGAGTTAGGTACATGACACACACACAGACAATTATTTTATACATGAGAAAGAAAAACAGACAGTGTGTGACATGTATATGTGCGTCTGTTTGTGTATACATGGAGTTACATGTATATTTACGAACGGGGTGTGTGTGTGCGTCTGTTTGTGTATACATGGAGTTACGTACATAAGCACACACACACACACAATTATTTATATACATGAGAAAGAAAACAGAAACAGTATGAACAGAAAATAAACATCAACGTTTCGAACTCTTTCACGAGTTCCTTTTCAGACGAATAATCAACCAAAATGGATGATTATTCGTCTGAAGAGGAACCCTATTATTGCTGTGGGTGTTTTCACTTTTATTTTTGTGTACACGTTATTATGTTTGTGCTTGTTTGTAATATTATAATATATATATAATATATATTATATATATATATATATTATATAATATATATATATATATATATATATGCATTAGATATATATACATATATACACAATGCTCAGTTCAGTTAGATCTGCTAAGTCATGCTTCGCCCGGGCCTTTTCTCTGGAGTGGCCCGGCCTCTGTCAATATTTAGTCACGTGTTTTCTTTGAACAGCGTGCTTATCGTGGTGACTGAATTGCGAGCAGGCGATCCAGCTGCCACGGAGTAAGCACAATGACCTGAAAATAGACTCAAATTCAACAGGAAATTTGGTCGTTATTAGCGTCAGAAATTCGACCCTGACAACTACTGTCATTTGCGCGCTTATGACTAATAGATTTCGGACAATGAATAGACGAACGCGTCCTTGTGGATAACTTTTCGATAACGTTGCGTTCCTTTGTGTCTTTATGAAGTACGTTTCGCCAAATGACATGTTTTCGACGTGTAGCAACAGTGACTCGATAAAAGTTATTTTGATCTTTGTGTCAATCTCTTTCACTCTTTGGTATGGGTCGACTTTTTAAAACATTTTTATTTATTTATTTATTTATTTATTATTATATTTTTTTTTGTTTTTTATCGTTTTATTTAGTTTTGGGTTTTGGGTCGATTTTTTAAAACATAAAAAAAATTATTTGTTTATTTGTTTTTTTTTGTTTTGGGTTTTTTTTTTTTTTTTTTTTATCGTTTTCTCTCTCTCTCTCTTGCTTCCTAGTTTACATTTCTTGTCTGCTTTGTCTGTCTCTATCCCACTCTTTCTTATATTTCTTTCTTTCTTTCTCTTTCGTTTTTTTCTTAATCTCTCCTCTCTTTTACTCAGTTTTTTCTCTTAATCTCTCCTCTCTCTTCTTTACTCTCTCCTCTCTTTCTGTCTCTGCTCTCTCTCTCTCTTCTCTCTCTCTCCTCTACTCTCTCTCTCTCTCTCGCCCTTTCTGTCTTGTTCCGTTTCTTCTCTCTCTCTCTTCTTTCCTTTCTCTTTTTCTTTCCTCTTCCCTTTTGATCGGACTCAACTCACGTGTGTCTCCCCCGCCTGGTTCCCTCCTCATAGAAACGCTTTGCCTGAACGTTTATATTTTGGGTAGAGACTTCTGCCTGCTCCCTCACCTTCCTTCTTCCCTTTCCCCCTCACTCCTCCCTTCCCCCTATCCCTCCCTGTCCCCTCACTCCCTTTTCCTTGCCCTTAACCCTCTTCTGCTTCCCCCTCTCCCTCCTTCCCCTTCCCCCTATTCCCTCCTATTGCTTCCCCTCACCCTCTCCTTCCCTTTCCTTTTCCTATCCCTCCCCTGCTCCCCTCACTCCCTTTTCTTCCTTTTCCTTTAAACCCTCTTCTTCTCTCTCCCTCTCCCTTCCCATTTCCAACTTCCTTCCCATCCCCCCTGCTCCCCACTCCCTTCCCCTTCCTCCTATCCCTCCCCTGCTCCCTCACCCCTTTCTCCTTGCCCTTAACCCTCTTCTGCTCCCCTCTATCCCTCCCCCCTCCCTCACCCGCTTTCTCTCCCCTTACCCTCTCTGCTCCCACTCCTCCCCTCCTTCCCCTTCCTCCTATCCCTCCCCTGCTCCCCTCACTCCCATTCTCCCTTGCCTTAACCCACCCCTTCCCTTTCCCTATCCCTCCCCTCCCTCCCCTTCCCTTCATCCCTCCCCTGCTCCCCTCACTCCCTTTCCCTTCCTATCCTCTTCTGCCCCTCACCCCCTTCCCCCTTGCCCCTATCCCCCCCTGCTCCCCTCACCCCCTTCCCTCTCCCCCAATCCTCCTCTTTTCTCTTCCCCTCCTCCTTCATCTCTATCCCTCGTGTCTCATCCTCCCCTTTTCCTCCTATCTTCAACCCTCCCAACCTCTATTTTTTTCTCCCTTACCCCATTTCCCCTCCCCTCTTCTCCTTTCCTTCGACCCTCAAGGTGTTAGCTTCCCCCCAATTCCCCTTAGCATCGATCTTCTCCCCTCTTTCTGTACTCTCCCTCACTCCAACATCCCCCCCCCCCTCCTCTTAGATGTTACCTAATAGTCTCGTTACCTCATTCTTTCCTTCAACTGCTTAAATCTTACCTTTCCCCTTCACTCTTTACCTTATTATTTGCCTCTCCCTTCCTCAATTTCCTATCCCCTATCCAGTCCCTTTATTTACCTCTCCCTTTTCCCCACTCTGACCTACCTCTCCCCCTCCCCTAAATCCTCTCCAACTTCCCCAACTCTCTCCTCTCTTCCCCAAAAGTAATCCTTCTCTCTTTCTCCCTCACTCCACAACCTAGCCCCTCTCCCTCTTATATATATATATATATATATATATATATATATATATATATATATATATATATATATATATATATTTATATATTATTTATATTATTTATATTTTTTTTCTTTCTTCCAACCCCCAACCCAACCCTCTCACCCTTCCCAATTCCCTTACCTCCCACCCTTTTCCCCTCTCCCCCTCCCCAACCCAATCCCTCCCACCCCATCCCCATTTCCCTCTCCCCACCCCCTCTCCAACCCCATCCCTCTCACCCCCTCCCACCTCTTCCCCTCTCCCCTCACCCCATCCCCAATTCCCCCTCCCCTCCCTCCCCCCCCAATCCCATCCCCACCATCCCCCAACCCTACCCCCCCCCTTCCCATTCCCTTAAACCCCATCCCTCCATCCCCAATTCCCTCCCCTCCACCCCATCCCTCCACCCCTCCCCTTCCCTTCCCCCCCTCTCCCTCACCCCATCCCCCCACCCCTCCTTCCCCCTTCTCCCACCTCCCCTCTCCTCCAACCCTTCCCAATTCCCATTAACCTCCCACCCTGCCTTCCCTCTCCTCCCATCCCCCCCACCCAATTCCCCAATTTCCCAATTCCCACACGTCCCTTCCCAAAGCCATAGAGAGCCGGCTTGAATATGTCATCACTCGGGACAATGGCGACCGTTTAGCCTGGAAAAAAGACTTGGTGGGATTAACATCATCCTAATCTAAAAGGGATATTACGAGTGGCGGAGAGAGAGGGGAAGGGGGAGGGAGGAGGGAGGGGAAGGGGGGAGGGGAGAGGAGAGGGGGAGGAGGAGCGGGAAGGGGAGAGGAGAAGGGGGGGGAAGGGAAGGGGGAAGGGGATGAGGGTGAGGGGAGGGGTAGGGGGTGAGGGGAAGGGGAAGGGGATGGAGGGAGAGGGAAGGGTGAGGGGAAGGGGAAGGGGAAGGGGAGGGGAGAGGGAGGAAGGGGAGTGGAAGGGGAGAGGGGAGAGGGTGAGGGGAAGGGAGAGGGGAAGGGAAGGAGGGGAGAAAAGGAGGAGGAGGGGGGGGGAAGGGGAGAGAGAGGAAAGGAGAGGTGAGGGGTGGGAAGGGAGAGGGTAAGGGAGAGGGGGGGAAGGGAAGGGGAGGGGAGGGGAGGAGAGAAGGTGAGGGAGGGGGGAGAGGCAGAGGTGAGGGAGGGAGAGGGGAAAGGGAGGGAAGGGAGAGAGAAGAAAGGAGGGTGGTGAGATGGATGAAATAGGTGGATGGAAGAGGTAAAGAACGGAGGATGGAGAGGAGAGGTGGATCAGTAAAGTGATAAAGGAGGTATGAAGGAGGTAGATGGAGAAGTGGAAAATAGGCGAGGAAGAGGAGAGAAAGGTAAATGAGAGAGGTGGGAGGGAGAAGAATGGAGAGGAAAGGGAAATGTGGATAGGAGAGGTGAGGGTAAAGAGAAGTGGATGGGGTAGGTGGAGAAAGAGATGAAGAAGAGAGGGGAGAAGAGAAGGGGATGAAATATGTGGATAGATGTGGATGGGCAAAGGTTGAAAATATGGGTAGGAAAAGTGGAAAAAAGAAGAGGTGGATAAGAGACGTGAAGAAAGAGAGAGAGTGAGACAGATATATATGTATAGATAGACATAATCAGATAGAAAGATAGACAAAGAGATAGACATACACACACACATATATATATGGACAAATAGATAGATAGAGAGGAAGAGAGAGAGAGAGAGAGAGAGAGAGAGAGAGAGAGAGAGAGAGAGAGAGGAGAGAGAGAGAGAGAGAGAGAGAGAGAGAGAGAGGAGAGAGAGAGGGAGAGGTGAGAGAGACAGACAGACAGAGAAGGAGAGAGAGAGAGAGAGAGAGAGAGAGAGAGAGAGAGAGAGAGAGAGAGAGAGAGAGAGAGAGAGAGAGAGAGAGAGAGAGAGACCGATAGAGAGAGAGAGAAAGGAACAAAGAGGAACATAGGGAGAGGGGAGAGGAAAAGAGAAAAAGAAAAAAAAAAAGGTGGGACAGAGGGAGAAGACGGAATAGGAGGAATAAAGAACAAGAGAGAGATCCCTCGGGGCGATGGGAGGAGGGGAATGGCAGAAAGGAGAATAGACAGACAGATGGATAGACAAAGACAAAGAAAGTTGCGTGATAAAGAGGGAGCATGGACAAAAAAAAAAAAAAAAAAAAAAAAAATCGGGATGGAAAACGAAAAGGAGAAGGGAGAAAATTGATAAAAGGGAACGAAAAGGGAAGGACGAACGAGAGAAAAAGAAGGAGAAATAGATTAGTCTTGTTTGTAAAGAGGGAGATACTGTCTGATATTGATAGGAAGGGACGACGCACATACAAACGCACGCACATGTAAACAAATATACATACGCAAACACACACACACACACACACACACACACACACACACACACACACACACACACACACACACACACACACACACACACACACACTAACAAGCACATCTGTACGAACAAGCACATGTTATAAGATATACACAAAAATGCACGTACACATAATAGACAGTATTCACAACATGAATTCAAGCACTCATTCACACACACACACACACACACACACATTCTCTCACAAACACACAAAGACACACACAAATGAACAAACAGAACAGACGAGACCACCCAAACATACACACAAACAGGCACATAAAACCAAGCACACAACAAACAAACACACAAACATAAAAGACATACACGAACAAAATCAATGCCCCCCCCGCCCAAAAAAAAAAAAAAATGCTGAACAAACATCATGGTATCAAAACAAACACAGCAACAAAGATATTATTTCTAATTGGTTTAACTTTTTTATTTATTTATTTTTATTTTTATTTATCTTTTATGGCAGGTTAAGTGACTTCTCTTCATAAACATATGATCAATTTTTGATAACTGGTGCATGTTCGTCTGGTAATACTGTTCAATATCTTTGACAATAGATCTGGTAATAATGTTTACATAACTATTATAAACAAAACAAATGTCGAAACAAAAGGATAGAAAAAAAAACATGTCACATAGATATGATAATTAGAACAATGTGTTAATAAAGGGAGCTAAACTAGTAAAAGTAAAAAAGAAAACAAGTTAAAAAAGGAAGAAATATAGAAATGATATCACAAAGAATCATATAAGCAAAACATATAAAGAAGAAAACACACAAACACACACACAACACACACACACACTACACACACCCACACATAAACAAACACATACATACACACACACATACAAAAACACACACACACACATAAACAAACACACACGCACATATAAACAAACAGACACACACAAAATAAACAAACACTCATAAACACACACACACATACATAAACACACACACACACACTAACAAACACACACACACACACACAAACACCAATAATGCATACAACATACACCACACACATAAAAACACACATACACACACACACACAAACAGACACCAATGTCCGAATGCATACAACATACATATTTATGCTCATTCCCACCCACACCCACACATAAACAAACACACATACATACACACACACATACATAAACAAACACACACACACATAAACAAACACACAAAACAAACAAACACACACACACACAGACACCAATGTCCGAATGCATACACACATACATATTTATGCTCATTCCCAGTGCCAAAAGCAAGCGTGGCATTAACCCGGTCTTTATTTCAGAGCCTGAAAGTAAGCGCAAAACGAATTGGTTTGTCAATATCCGGTTAAAATTTCATCAGTAGTCACTCGCCTCTCGTCTGGCTTGGAACACGAGAGCCAACGGGCCAGGAAACACGGCTTGAATGCGGGGTTTTGTTTGTTTGTGTGTGTGTTTTGGTTGGTGTGTTTGTGTGTGTATGTGGTGTGTGTGTGTTTTAGTTGTGTGTTTGTGTTTGTGTTTGTGTGTGTATGGGGTGTGTGTGTGTTTTGGTTTGTGTGTTTGTGTTTGTTTGTGTGTTGGTGTGTGGTGTGTTTTGTTGTGTGTTGTTTTGTGTGTGTTGGGATGGGGGAGGGGAGGGGGTGGGGGGGGGGGTGTTTGGTCGGGCGTGTGACGGGGTGGGGGTGGGTTGTGTGTGTATTTGTGTGTGTGTGTGTCTATTTGTGTGTGTATGTGTGTGTGGAGGGGAGGGTGTTTATTGTGTCTGTTTATTTGTATGTGTGTGTGTGTATGTATGTGTGTATGTTGTATGTGTGTGTATGTATGTATGTGTGTGTATTCTGGGATTCTGTTGTGTTTTGTGTTTTTGTGTCAGTATGTTAGTTGTCATGTTTGCATCTGCGTCTGTCTGTCTATATAAATGTGTAAGTAGGTATATATACTTGTGTAAGTGTTTGTATGTTTAAATATGTGATATTCCGTATACTTGATAGCACAGTACACATTTAAATAGATATAGAAACGTGAGCAAACAAAACCAAAATGAATTCATACAAACGAAGAAACAAACGGGCACACACACATATATCTATCTATATATATGCATATATATTTGTATATATATGTATATAAACATATATACGTATATATATATATATATATATATATTATATATATATATATATATATATATATATATATATATATATATATATATATAATAGGTAAT
>NW_020872186.1:17500-37500 GCF_003789085.1 Penaeus vannamei
GTGAGTGGAAAGAGGGGAGGGGGAGAGGGAGGAGGGAGAGGGGAGGGGAGGGGGGGGGGAGGGGGAGAGGGAGAGGGAAAAGGAGAGGGAGAGGGAGAGGGAGAGGGAGAGGGAGAGGGAGAGGGAGAGGGAGGGAGAGGGAGGGAGAGGGAGAGGAGAGGAGAGGGTGAGGATGAGGGAGGGGGAGAGGGAGTGAGGAGTGGGAGAGGGAGTGGAAAAGGGGAGAGGGAGAAGGAGAGGGAGAGGGGAGGGAGAGGGAGAGGGAGAGGGAGAGGGAGAGGGTGGGAAAGGGAGTGGGAGAGGCAAAGTCATAGAAAAGGGAGAAAGGGAGAGGGAGAGAGGGATAAGGAGAGGGCGAAGGAGAGGAAGGCAGATGCATAGAAAGTGGGAGAGGGAGAAGGAGAGGCAAAGTCATAGGGAGGGAGAGGGGAATTAGAGGGAGAGGAGAGAGCAGAGGTAATATAAGAGGAAGATAGAGATAGAGAAAGATAGGGAGGGAGGGAGGAAAGGAAAGAGTAAGTGAATGAGTGATTGGTGTGAGAGAAAGGGTGATAGAGAGAGAGAGAGAGAGAGAGAGAGAGAGAGAGAGAGAGAGAGAGAGAGAGAGAGAGAGAGAGAGAGAGGAGAGAGAGAGAGAGAGAGAGAGTGAGAGAGAGAGATTAAGAGAGAGAGGGGGGGGTAAAGAGAGAGGGAATATATATATATATATATATATATATATATATATATATATATATATATATATATATATATATATATATATATATATGTGGTAATGTGTGTGTAATGTGTGTGTGTGTACACTGAATATATATATACAAAAGGCAGGCAAAAAAGCAAATGGACAGACAGATAACAGATATTAAATATATATCTGTCTATCTACTTACCTATGTACATAAATGCTTGTCTGTCTATACTTACAGACTATGATTTTATTAATCGATCTATCACATAATTAATTTTCCAGAAAACGTTAAGGGATTACAAACCAATAAAAGAGAGAGAGAAGGGAAAGGAAGAAGATATAAAGGAGAGGAAGAATGAGGAGGTGAAGAAGTAGGAGAATAATGATAACGATAAGAATAATGATAATATGGAGAAGAAGGAGAAGAAGAAGCAGGAGAATGAACATAATAATAATGAAAAGAAAAGGAGGAAGAAGAAGAAGAAGAAGAAGAAGAAGAAGAGGAAGAAGAAAGAGAAATAGTAGAAAAAGGATAATAGTAAGAAGAGAAAGAAGATGACGAAGAAAAACAAAGAAAATGAAACAGAAAAGCGAGGAAAAGAAAACGAAAAAGACAAAAAACAAAACAAACAAAACAAACAAAAAAAGCTAAGAAAGGAAATAAGGACATTTATCTTTCCCGTCTCCGGTGGTGGGGGGTTGGGGGGAGAGAGGGGAGGGGGGGGCTGTGTATTGGTGGAGACGGGGGAGGGGGGGGGGAGGGGGGGGCGATCAGCTGTCAACATCATTAGCTTCATCGTCTTGTTAACCTCTTTAACGAAGGAGGGGAAGGGAGAGGGCGAAGGAGAGAGAAAGAGAGGGTGAGAGAGAGAGAGAATGAAAGGGAGAGAGAAAGAGAATGAGAGGGAGAGGAGAGAGAATGAGAGGGAGAGAGAGAAAGAGAGAGAATGAGAGGGAGAGAGAGAGAATGAGAGGGAGAGAAGAGAGAGAGAGAGAGAGAGAGAGAGAGAGAGAGAGAGAGAGAGAGAGAGAGAGAGAGAGAGAGAGAAGGAGAGAGAGAGAGAGAGAGGAGAGTGAAAATAGAGTGACATAGAGCGAAAGAGAGAGAAAAAAGAGAGAAAAAAAAAGAGAAAAAGGCAAGAAAGAGAGAGAGAGAGAGGAAAGGGAGGAGAGAGAGAGAGAGAGAGAGAGAGAGAGAGAGAGAGAGAGAGAGAGAGAGAGAGAGAGAGAGAGAGAGAGAGAGAGAGAGAGAGAGAGAGAGAGAGAGGAATGAGGTTTAGGAATGCACAGAAAATGACAAAGTAATACATAAGAACGTAAGAACTAAGGAAAGCAAAGGTGATAACACACACACGTACACACACACACACATATACACACACGTACACACACACACACACACACACACACACACACACACACTACACACGTACACACACGTACACACACACACACACACACACACACGACACACGTACACCACCCTTCCCCCACACACCGCCCGCAGAACCATACCCCCCCCCTCCCCTTCCCCTCAACGGAACAAAAACACAACACAACAAACAGACTGTGTATATACCTCATTGATTACGAAATGAACCTCCAACCCACCTCAGGAAAAAAACGAAGGAGAAAAAGGGTTAAAACGAGAGAAAAAAATACACCTTAGGAGAAAAAAAAAAAAGGTTAGCGGGATGTGGAAACAGTGGCGCCATCTCTTGCCGCCATTTTGGAGTGTTTGGCTTCGGGACGGGATACGGGCGTTTGTAATTTTGTTTTTACATTTTTGGTTTTATTTTTCTCTCTCGCTTTATTGGTTTTACATTTTAGATATTACTTAAATCCTTTTTTTTTTTTGTTTTCCTGTTTTTCGCTTTTGTCATTTTTTTTTTTTCATTTTTTTCTTTTGTTTCCGTTTTTGAATTTTTTCGCTCTTACTTTTTCAAACATTTTCATCTCTTTTTTTCTTTTTCTTGTTTCATCTTCATTTGTTTAATTTTCCTTTTTTAATTTTTACTCATTTCCTCCTTTTTTCCTGATTCCTCTTACCCTCTTTTCCTTTCTCCTATTTATCGTTTCTTCTTCCTTCTTCTTTTCATTTGATAAAGTCCCTCACTTCGAATTCTCACAATAAAAAAAAGATAAAATAAGATTCACTAATCGCTATTATACTAATTAAAAATCCGTAGAATCATCTTTAAGAAAATCACATTTTCATTTTGATTAATTACGGAACACTTAATTACGCAACACTTAATTACGCAACACTTAATTACGCAACACCTTCCAGGAACGCTTTGCAATTCTATTTTCTGCAAGTTTTTTTTGCACAACGGACACCAAGTAGGAGGAGGAAGAGGGGGAAGGAGAGGAGGGGAAAGGGAAGGGGTAAGGGGGGGGGAAGAGTAGGGGGAAGGGGAGGAGGAATGGGAGGGGGAGGGGAGGGGGGAGGAGGGGAGGGGGGGGAGAAGGGAGGGGGAGGAGGGGGAGGGGGAGGAGGAATGGGAAGAGGAAGGGGGGAAGGGGAGGGGGAGAGGGAAGAAGAAGAAGAAGAAAAGAAAGGAAGAGGAGAAGAAAGAGAGATAAGCTATCAGCATAACAGCGCCTCAAGAATAAGAATAAGAAGAAAAAGAAAAAGAAGCAAAAGGAGAAAAGAAAGAAAATAGGAGAACAATAAGGAGAAGAAGAAAAAAAAAAAGAAAAATAGAAGAAATTGAAGGAAAAAATGAAGATGAAGAAAATAAAAGAAAACGAAAGCAAAAAAAAAGAAGAAAGCGAAAGAAGAAAAAGAAAAAAAGAGAAGAAGAGAAAAAGAGAAGGAAGAGGAGAAGAAAAGAGATAATCCCCCATCACCCGATCAACACCAACGCCTTTGATTACAGGCAGCGCACATACGGGTCCAGCATAACAGCGCCTCAAGATCTTCTTTTTTTCGTAAAGTTACAATTAAGGTTCTTCTCCCTAAATTGAGAGCTTGATGGAACCTCGTAACTACGGGCGGTAAACAAGGTGTTTCGGGTTGACTTGCGCAGCTTATTGGATATCTTAAAAGTTTTCGTAATGTTTCGGGGGTCAGGGGGTGGTGGTGGGGTGGTAGGGAAGGGGGTGTGGGTGTGGTTGGGTGGGGTGGGGGTGGTGGAGGGGGGCGGGGTGTGGGGTGGGGAAGGGGGGGTGGGGGTGGGTGGTGGAAGGGGGCGGGAGGGGGTGGGTGGTGGGAAGGGGGTGGTTGTTAAATTTTCGGTCGGTTGGGGTTTCGATTTTGATGGAAAAAAGGGTTTATTTTTTTGGTGTGTGAGGTTTTATTTATTTATTTTTTTTATATGTATATTTTCTTTTTTTTTTTTAGTTTTCTCGGTAGATTACATTTTTTTTTTTATATTTTTCATAAAATTTGACCATGAATATTACCCTCTACTCTTCATTTCTTTTCCATAATTATCTACTTTCATCTTTTCTTAATTTTTTTTTCACTTTTACGGATCTTTTCCATAATTATCTACTTTCATTTTTTCTTCAATTTTTTTTCACTTTCACGGATCTTAAACATTGCCAACCGGTGCGCATAAACTACGAGATACAATTAAAAGTTAATTATTGTGAATAACGAAGCGTGGATAGCGTAATAAAGTGTGGTTTATCGACCGATTTGATAAGTATGTTTTTATACGTTACGACTGATGAGCTAAAACTGCATCAAAGTGAAGATTTTTTTATTTTACTTTTTTATGTTTATTTATTTATTTATCTTTATTTCTATTTTTATTTCTTTGTTTATTTATGTTTTTTTTTTTTCTTTATTTATCTTTATTACTATTTTTATTTCTTTGTTTGTTTTTATTTATTTTATTCTTTATTCATCGAATTAAGGTATTTATTTTTTTCTTTTTGATAATGATGATAAGGATAAGGGTGAAACAGTCAATGAAGAAAGTGCATTTTGTGTTTTTTTTCTTTCTTTTAATAATGATGATAATAATCACAGTGATAATATTGAAGGAATAATTTGTTATTTTTTCTCCAAGTTATTTTGATAATGGTGATGATGCCGATAATTGTAAAGGAAAAAAGTATATTTTGTGATAACGCCGATAATGGTGTGTTGAAATAAGCGTATTTTAAAGGAAAAAAGTATATTTTGTGTTTTTTTCTTTCTTTTAAAATGATGATGATGATGATGATAATGAGGAAAATGTTATTTATAATGGTGATAATGACAATGATAAGAATGGTATTCATTATATTAATGATAGCAATGATAATGAAATAATAACGAGAATAACCAAAATAACAAATACAAATAAAGATAATGATGAGAATATTGATGATAATATTGATAATTTTTATAAGAATAATGATAAATATAATGGCAGAAATTATGATAAAAGTAATGAATTGATGATAGTGAAGATGATGATGATGCTAATGCTAATGCTAATGATAAAGTAATAATGATAAAAATAATGGTAATGGTAATAATAATGAATAATGATAATAATGATAATGATAATGATAATAATGATAATGATAATGATAATAATAATGATATTGATAATGATAATGAATGGATAATGATAATGATATGATAATGATAATAGAAATAATGATAATGATAATCGCAATAAAAGTAGTAATAACAATAAACACTAGAATGATAATATAACGATGAGAACCATAATTATAATAACAAAAACAGTGATAATAATTATGTTAATAATAAAAGTAAAACAAATGATAATGATATTGAAAATGATAAAGTTAATATTATGATACATAATAATAATGATAATAATAACAATGATAGTAATAATAATAGTAATAATAATAATGATAATAAATAGTAATGATAATAAAAAATAATAATAATAATAGTAATAATAATAATAATAATAATAATGATAATAATAATAATGATAATAATAATAATAATATAAATAATAATAATAATAATAATAATAATATAATAGTGATATAATAATAATAATAATAATATATAATAATAATAATATAATAATAATAATAACAATAATAATATATAATGATATAATAATGATAAAATAATAATATAATAATAAATAATGATAATAATAATATTAAGTAATAATCATAATAATGATAATAATAATGATAATTAATGATAAAATAATGATAATGATAATGATAATAACAATGATTAATAAAAATCATAATAATGATAATAGTAATATAACAACAATGATAATAAAATGATGATGATGATAGTATTACTACTACTAATATAGATAATAATGAGAATAATTTTACAAACAACAGTAAAACAATAATGTTAATAATGATAGTAATGATAATGATAATATTAGTATGGATAATGGTAATAATAGTAACGATAATAACAATGAGAATAATAATATCAATACTACTAATGATGATGATGATGATGCTAATGATGACGACCATATCAACAATGAAAATGATGATACTGCTAATGATAATGATAATAAATGATGATAATAATTATATCAGTAATGATAATGATAATGGAGTAAGGGTGATAATGATGACAATAATAATGAAGATGATTATGATAACTAATAACAATAATGACAATTATATGGCAATAATGATGATGATGATAATAATAATATTGAAAAAGATGATGCTGATAACAATCATGACAAAAATCATAACAGCCACAACAATAATAATAAGAAAAATGATAATACAAGTAATTAGAGCAACAATAGTGATAAAGATAAAGAACAACAACAATGATAATAAGAATGATGATGATAATACGAGTAATTGGAATAACAGTAATGATAAAGATTATGAACAGCAACAATGATAATAATGATAATAATATTGATGCTAATAATTATAATAATATTGATGGTAATAATAATAATATTGATGCTAATAATAATAATATTGATGCTAATATAATATTGATGCTAATAATAATAATAACATTGATGCTAATAATAATAATATTGATGGTAATAATGAGGATAATATTCGTTGAGCATTGCTTTTTCATTCCCAGATTTTAGATTTTAAATGCAAATGCTGTGAGTTCATTTTCTAGAACTAAATTTCCTGCGAATTCATCTTAAAAAAAAGAAAAAAAAAAAAAAAAATATATATGAGGAGGATTTCCAGCATCTAATCATTCCAGTATTTGTTTTTCTTTAGATTATAATTAGCAACATGTATTACACGTACTATAGATGTTGCATACTGTAAGGTGCATCAGTTATACAACAATACATCTCAACGTGCATTGTCATATCACACATACGCCACGTTATCGTATATATCAGTGACTAATATTTTGCAACATGCCCCACAGCTCAGCCTCTGTGTTAATTACAATTGTCACCTGAGTTGACCTGAATTAGAGAGTGTTTCTGTTGCCTCAGGGACTTGGATGCGGAGAGGGATTCAAGTCTTTCGTTAATAGTAAATGTTGCACTAATGTGATTCTGTGTATGTGTTGTACACAACACATACACACAGACAGAAAAAAAGTATATATTTTGTGTATGTCTATATATATATATATGTATATATATATATATATATATATATATATATATATATAATATATATATATACACACACACACACACACACACACACACACACACACACACACACACACACACACACACACACACACACACACACACACACACACACACACACACACACACACACACACACACACACACATACACACACACACACACACATACACACACATACATATATATATATATATATATATATATATAATAGATAGATAGATAGATAGATAGATAATTAATAGATATATAGATAAAATAGATAGATATAGATAGATAGATAAACACGAACGTTTGATAAACAAGGGTATAGATTCTATTACGTTTCTCTCCTCATAAAAAAATCAAACCATATTTTATTGTTTAAGTGAATGACATCAGTTCTATAACCCAAGTGAGGGGACGATGACATAACAATTATTATCATAGTCTGATAACCAGGTATTCATTTCCTAATATAATAACTCTGCTAACTTAGTCTAACCATCTAACTTGAACCAGCTTAGTCTAAATTGTGAATGTCTATTATTATTTGAAGTTATTGTTATTATTATTACTAGTATTAGTTTTGTTATTCTTATTGTTGTTGTTGTCTTATTATTGGTTTTATTATTATTGTTATCTGTGTGATTATCATCGTCATTATCATTATTATCATTAATATTATTTATATTATTATTGTTAGTGTGTTATTATAATCATCAACATTGTTATTATTATTATCATTAATATCATTAGTAATATTATTACCATTACTATTATCATTATTATTATTATTATTATTATTATTATTATTATTATTATTATTATTATTATTATTATTACTATTATTTATTATTATTATTTATTATTATATTATTATCATTCATTATTATTATTTCATTCATTATGATCATTATTATCATGTTTATCATTATCATATTATTATTATTATTACTATTATTATTTTTATCTATCATTATTATTATTATCATTATACTATTCATTTTGTTATTACATATTCTTATCATCATTGCTATCATTACCATCGTCATTATTATTAATACTATTTTTATTAACATTCTTATCATTATCATCATCATTTATCATGATCATCATGATTATCATTTATTATCATTATTATTATTATCATATTATAATTATCATTATTATCATTATTACATTATTATCATTATCATTATCATTACTATTATCATTGTTAATATTATTATTATTATTATTATTATTGTTATAATATTCATTATCACTCTTGTTATCATTCATATTCTATTATAATTACAATCATTATTGATATCATTACTAGTAGAAATATTTTTACTGTTATTATAATTATCACAAGTATTCTCTCAGTGACCAATTAGTATTTCCATTATTTTTTTCTTTTTCTGCGAAGGATGATAATTACATCATCATCATCATCATCATTATCATCATTCTAATCATCACCAAAACCGCCAGTAATAGTGAATATACCTTTCCACATTTCAAAACCATTGTAATTAATGTGATATATTGCAATATTAATTAATTCATGTGCCTAAAAGGTTGATCTCAAATACACTGGAAAATACTTTTGTCTTTTATAGATAGGCCAGGCAGATGTATAGAAATACACACTGCTATTTTCCATTCCTCTGGTTATACATTCTATATGCAAATCATAAAGCATTTGCAACACCCATTTCGTATGTGAGTTTGTCCACAAAATACAAAAGTGTGGTCATGCGTTTGCGAACAAGCAATCTACCATGGCGTTTATATCGCGTTATCTTTTACCAAGTCAAAGATAACAAAGCTTGTTGGAATCATTTATATGCACACGCTCACACACACGCACGCACATGCACGCTCGCACGCAGGCATACATACACATATACATACGCACACATACATACATACATACACACATACACACACACACGCACACACACACACAACACACACATACATACATACGCGCGCGCACACACACACACACATTCTACAAAAAAAAAAAAAAAAAAAAATGAAGACCTGTCCCAAAGAACCATTAAAAATCTAGCCTTGAAGAACATCTTATATAAATCTAGAGCGGTATTTCTTAACCTGGGGCGCTGAAATAGATATTAAGGGGGTGGTGGAGAAATGCTCCGCGCGCTGCCAGTGGATGGTCACTCCGGCCATTCCTTGCACACAGGGGGTAATTTAGGAGCAAAATAAACCGACAGCATGTCACATCAAAGAATATCCGTGGTAACAAGTGGAATTAAACGAAATTATAAAAGAATCATAAAATATATGGTGGTAAAAGACCTAACTGATTACCCACCCGTGTCTATTCGAGTGTTTCCATATTCCTTTTGTATTTTTGGGTTTTGTTTTGCTTTTTGTATTATTTCATATCTTTTGTTATGGGTTTTTCTATTTTTTTATCAACAATGATGGTAGTTGGTTTTAGTTTTAATCAAGCAAGACTTCACATTCCTTCATCCTTCAAGTAATTAGATGTTAACCGAATTAGGAGGTGCAAGACTGCCTAGGCCTAACTACAGTATTTCCATAATCTTTTAAATATTTTTTTCTTTTCTTTATCATCATTGCGCAGAGTTCTTCGAAGGATGATAATAACATCATATCATCATCATTATAATCATTATCCTAGGCCTAACTACAGGGGTAATTAGGAAAAGAAACGCTGATATGAATATTATAATGTTTATGGACTGATACCTATGTTATCCATTATATATATATATATATATATATATATATAATATATAATATATATATATATATATATATATACATTCCTTTTCATATTTTTGGAAAAATTTACAATCTTAAAAGTAATTATATCGACCTTACTGCGTACATGACTTGGCACTTCTCTGAGTCTTACATTCATGTAACTCCCACAAACTAATCTGCTTCTCCTACCTATTAATAGAACAAATTTAATAACAACACGACGCTGAATCTAAATACAACGATGAACATACGAACCAGAAATCTAACAGAAATTAGACTGCTCAAGCGATAGTTAGAGCTGGACTTATACTTATTTAATTTATTGATATTCATTTAATATTTTTCCTTCTCTCTCCCTCACAATTCTTGAACTCTGAATGGACTCTTGATGATTATACAGCAATACCTCCATTTCATGAGTGAGGAATGAGTTTTATTCTAATGGTCGGGTTAGTTATTTTATTCATCTATCGAGGTTTTATTTTATTTCATTTTATTTATTTATTTATTTATTTATTTATTTATTTATTTATTCATATGGTTATTTATTTATTTGTTTATTTATTTTTATATAAATTCTAGGTCTTTGTTATTCCTTTGTTCGTGTTCACCTCTATCTACCTATTTATTTATATATTTATTATTTATTCATTAATTTACTTTTATATAAATTCTAGGTCTTTGTTATTCCTTTGTTCGTGTTCACCTCTATCTACCTATTTATTTATTTGTTTATTTATTCATTCATTTACTTTTATATAAATTCTAGGTCTTTGTTATTCCTTTGTTCGTGTTCACCTCTACCCACCTATTTATTTATTTATTTATTTATTCATATATTTATATATAAATTCTAGGTCTACCTACCTCTCCGTACTTTATATATCCCTCTCACTGCTATTATCATTATTATTAATGATAATAGTTGATTATTACTATTACAGATAAACAGACAGACGCATAGATAGATAGATAGATCAGACAGACGCATAGATAGATAAACAGACAGACGCATAGATAGATAAACAGACAGACGCATAGATAGATAAACAGACAGACGCATAGATAGATAAACAGACAGACAAAGAGAGAGGGAAAGGACGAAACACACGGTAAAGAATCGCATCTCATAAAAATCCTCAGTGTCTATTTATACACACACAGGCCGAGAGAATCAAATACACGTCTATACCACCTTTGCCGTTCTTCCTATGGTCCTTGGCCCTCTCCCTCTCTCACTCACTCTTTCTCTCTCTTTCTTTCTTTTTCGTTCTCATCAGTCTTTTTTTCTTTCTCTGTCTTTCTTTCTTTCTCTTTCTCTTTCTTCTTTCTTTCTTTCTTCTTTCTTCTCTTCTTTCTTTCTTTTTTCTCATCTCTTCCTCTCTCTTCTCTCCTCTCTCTTCTCTCCCTCTCGTCTCCCTCTCTCTCTCTCTCTCTCTCTCTCTCTCTCTCTCTCTCTCTCTCCCTCCCTTCCTCCTTTCCCTTCCTCCTCCCTCCTATCCCCCCCCTTCTCTCCTTCTCTCTCTCCTCCTCTCTCTCTCTCTCTCTCCCGAACAGCATCTTTATGGCAAAAGAGGTGTGATGTCCGCGCTATTATATATGTGTGCGCGGGACCCTCTCTTACCCAGTGTATATTTCCATCTTTATTTGAGAAAGAGAGGGAGAGAGGGTGGGAAGGAGGAAGAAGGGAGGAAGGGAGGGATAGGGGGAATAGGGAAGGAGGGATGGAAGGGAGGAAGGGAAGGAGAGGGGGAATAGGGAAGGAGGGAAGGAAGGGAAGGAGAAGGGAAACGGAGGGAGGAGGGGAAGAGGTGAGAGAGGGGGAGAGGATGGAGGGATGAGAGGGAGAAAGAGGGAAGGAGGGTGAGAGGGAGAAAAGAGGGAATGAGAAGAGGGAGAGAGAGAGAGAGAGAGAGAGAGAGAGAGAGAGGAGAGAGAGAGAGAGAGAGAGAGAGAGAGAGAGAGAGAGAGAGAGAGAGAGAGAGAAGAGAGAAAGAGAGAAAAGACACAAACACAGGTCGCTATTCTTTCTTTCAAGAATTGGGTGGGGGGGGGGGGGTCATTGTATTGTCTGAAGGGGGTTGGGGGGGAAGGGGTATCCAAAGGGTGGTGGGGGGTGGGGGGGGTATGGGGGGTAGATGGAGATGGGGCAATAGACGAGGTTCCTACCTTCTATATATGAATATTTTTTGTTTTGTTTACTTATCTATTTGTTTGTATACTCTTTTGTTATATTTTTTGTTATGTTGCTGTTGTTGTTGCTAATTCTTCTTTCTTCTAAGTCTCTTCTTTTCTTGGATTTGTTCGTTGTTATTCTGATTTCGTGTATTCTTTTATTCTTCTTCTTTTCATTTCTTTCATATTTTTATGTGTTTTTTTTGATTATTTTTCGCTCTGTTTCTTTGCAGATTGTTCTGACGTCGTAAACATTGCTAAAAGTAAGAAGAAAGGAAAAAATATATAAAAAGAAAGACAATAGAAAAAAGAAATAGAAAAATCTTTACGTACGTATTCTTTTTCATTCTGTTTGTCTGTGTGTCTATCTGTCTGTCTCCCCCCCCCCCTCTCTCTCTCTCTCTCTCTCTCTAAATCTCTGTATATATATATATATATATATATATATATATATATATATATATATATATATATATATATATATATATATATATATATATATATATATATCTGGACCAGACAGCCCAGTTTCCTTCCTTCACGAATCACCGAAACGATTTTCTTTAAGAGCTCGGGTTCAGGTCTATCATCTTCCTCCATTCAGACGTTATTCCTTTCTCCTTCTCCATTACGCATTCTCCCTGTTTATTGCCTCTTCTTTGTGCTTCCCCTTTCGTCGGCTCATCTTCCGTGGGAAAAGCGGACGATCTTGGCTCCTGATAAGAGTGTTGCATCTCCTTTGGGATCCTGTTGGGGGAATTGCTTGTGGAATCCGGGCCCGCTCTCTCTCGCGCATTCACGGACGTGCTTGCGAGGGACGGGGAGACGGACGTGGCACTGGCACTCCGTCCTGTACGTGAATGGACAAAGAGAGGTACGTCACGCACAGACGAGTATGGAAAGAATGAAGACCCCACACACTCACACACACAGAGAATTACATACACTGGCACCTTCCCACACACATACATACACACGTACATCCACACAGAGTCACACGCAAACACACACACGAAAATCCACACAGACTCACACACATACACACAAACACACACACTCACAACACTGTCACCTCCCCCCACACACACACACACGCACATCACACACACACAACACACAACACACACACACACACACACACACACACACACACACACACACACACCACACACACACACACACACACACACACACAACAACACACACACACACACACACGCACACACACACACACGCGATTATAGCTAACGCACACACAGATACACAAACAAAAAAGTACCATTATGCAATACATGATTCCGATTTCAAGCATTACTGATTTTTGCCTTAAACAATATTCAAATTGAATAAAACAGAAGTAACAAATATCCCCATTAATTCCTTAATTAACAAGACTAATTATTACTCTCTTTATGCGAAACTGTTAATTACATCTAGACCACAAACGTAGAATTCCCGTAGGAGTAAAAGAAAGAAAAATAATTGAAGGTAAAACGGTGTACAGGTAAATGTTTTTTTTTTTTTTTTTTTTTTTTTCCTTTGCTTTGTTTCCTGCCTGAAACGCACAGATTTGTAACAAAGAAAAAAAAAAGACATATTCAAATGAATGTCATGTGATTATTTTTATTTTCGAATTAAAACGCTGACATGTACAAAGACATATACAGATAAATATCAAGTAATAATTTTTGCTTTCTGTTGAAAACGCACACAGAGCTACAAAGAAATACATACATACCATCAAAGGACGCACACAGGCTGTACATCTCATCACTAACACAAAGAACACACACACTAACCTACGTACATGTATGTTTTTGTGTGTGTGTTTACATACGCTTGTGATTAATCCTACTTTCTTATTCATCATCGATATAATCAAAAACAATATGTATATTTCCTCGCCTTTCAATATTCACACAAAACCATTGTTAAAGTGCGTGTGTGACTCAAAAAAAGAAAGGAAAAAAAGAAAAAGAAGAAGAAGAAGAAGAAAAAAAGATAAAAGCCATCCCCTTTTCCTTTTCAACTAATACCTTAGTCGTTGTAGGAGACGCTGGTGTATCTTCAAAAGAATTTCTTAAAGGAGGTGTACAGCAGATCAAGCTGGTTTTTCTTCTTGTTCTCTCTCTGTCTCTGTCTCTGTCTGTCTCTCTCTTTCTCTCTCTGTGGATCTCTCTCTCTGTCTCTCTCTCTCTGTCTCGTCTGGTGTCTCTCTGCCTCTCTCTCTCTGTCTCTCTCTCGCTCTCTCTCTGTGGATCTCTCTGTCTCTCTGCCTCTCTCTCTCTGTCTCTCTGCCTCTCTCTCTCTCTGCTCTCTCTCTCTCTGTCTCTCTGTCTCTCTCCCTCTCTCTCTCTCTGTCTCTTTCTCTCTCTCTCTTCTCTGTCTCTCTCTCTTCTGAGTCTCAATGTCTATGTCTCGGTCTCGCCTCTCTTTCTCTATCTTTCTGCTCCTTTATTTCTTTCTCCTTGCTCCCTCCTCTCTCTCTCTCTCTTACGCTCTCATCCCCCTCTCTCTTTATCTTTCTTTCTCTGTCTCTCTACTCCCTTTTCTCTCCCTCTCTCTCTTTCACACACATTCTCTCTGTGAATCTCAATACCTATGTCCCTCTTTCTTTTTCCCTCCTTTCTTCTCTCTGTCTCTCTGCTCCCCCCCCCTCACTCACCCTCTCTCTCTCTCTTCTCTCTCTCTCTCTTCATCTCTCTCTCTCTCTCTCTCTCTCTCTCTCTCTCTCTCTCTCTCTCTCTCTCTCTCTCTCTCTCTCTCTCTCTCTCTCTCCTCTCTCTCTCTCTCTCTCTCTCTCTCTCTCTCTCTCTCTATCTATCGATGAACAGAAAGACAGAAATAAAACACACAGATATGACAGAGAACTCGATCCAAAAGGAAGGGATCTATTTCATCTTTTCCGTTATATTTGGTCGGTGATACCAGACGGCGTGAAAAATGATAGTGTTGCCTCACGTACCTCGGCCTATGGAGGGTCTTCTGGTACTTGGGTTCTGTGGGTCGGAAATTTTCGTTGTCCGAGGGTGGCTAGGCTGCGAGGGAGGCGGATTCGGAGGATTCGCCCTATGTATGTATATGTATGTATTTATTATGTATGTATATGTATGTATGTATGTTAATATGTATGTATGTATGTATGTATGTATGTATGTATATATATATATATATATATATATATATATATATTATATATATATATTTATATGTTTATTTATATATATTTATATATGTGTGTGTGTGTGTGTGTGTGTGTATAAGTATGTGTATATAATCCATCTCTATTTATCTCTTTCTGTATATGTGCACACACACACACACACACACACACACACACACACATATATATATATGTATGTATATATACGCATAGATATATCTATCTATCTATCTATATCTATATCTATCTGTCATATCTATACCAACTTATCTATCTATCTATATATCTATCTATCTACATATGTTATATATATATAATGTGTGTATGGTGTGTGTTGTGTGTGTTAATGCTATAATGCTATACAGGAATATCCAGACACATAACATATGAACACATCTTAATCCAGTCGCAGAAAGACCTGAATTTCGGTGATCGCAGACTGACGTGACCGTTGCAGCTCTTGTTGAAAACCTGTCGACAAACCTTTGCAAACTGACGTGTGCAAATAAAGTCACTGTGGGAAATTTATCGAAAAATATATCTCATTTGCATACTGATGGGCTCGTGCAATAAAAAAAAGCCTAAATGCATGTAAACAAATTATAATGCGTCTTTTTTTTTTTAGACTACTTAAATATTCGTATATGTGTCCCCCCCCTCAAAAAAAAAAAAAAAAAAAATCGTTTTAAAAGATGTTAGGTTGGAATTATCACACGTGGAAAATGTTTTATTTTTTATTAGTAGAAAAAGGGATGAGGTAAAAGCTCTGACGGGAATTAGTAAAAAAACAAAAAAAAGAAAAAAAAAAAAAAAAAAAAAAAAGGAAACCTCATGATTAAACTTATGAATATTCCACCTTTGAACTAAAAGAAAAATATTCAAATGAAAATTATCTTTCTCTCTTCATCTTCCTCCTTTCACTCTCCCTTTCATATCTCTTATTTTCTCGTTCTCTCTCATATCTTTCTTGCAACGTCTTTTTCTCACTTCCTTTTTCCTCGAATCTCTTTCTCTAAATATTCTCTTTCCCTTTTTCCTTCCGTTATCTCCTCTCTCTCCTCCTCTCTCTCATCTCTCTCTCTCTCTTTTCTCAATCTCTCTCTGCTCTCTCTCTCCTTCACAATCTCTCTCATCTCTCTCTCTCTCCACTTCTCAATCTCTTCCTCAAATCTCTCTCCCATCATAATCCATCCCTCCCCCATGTCTCTTCGCATTTCTTCCAAATACTCCTCCCCCCCCTCCCACCCGTTCCTCCACCTTCCTCCCTCCCAACCTCCATCCCCTCTCCGCATCACGCTCCTCCCTCTCCCTCCCCTCCTCTCCCCTCCCCTCCTCCCACCTCCTTCTCATCCCTCGTCCTCCCTTCCTCAAGTGTAACGTATTGGCAACAAACACAATCAGGATACACTTTCGCTGCTGACTGTGTGTGTCTGTGGAACAAGTGTCGCTTCTCTCCAGGATACCTCTTTGGCCGAGGACACTTGGGGACTAGGACGACTCGAGAAAAAGGGTGGAAAGAGTTTAAAGGGTTTATAAAATATATATATATAATATATATAATATATATATATATATATATATATATATATATATATATATACGCACACATGTATATGTACATACAAATATACGTACATACACCGCACATATACAGAGAGAGAAAATATGTTTATATAGATTTAAAAAAAAAAATGATAAGTAGATACAGAAATAAACATAGACAAACAGATAAATAGATAAACAGAGAGATAGAGAAATAGATAGACACATAGATAGGTAGACAGACAGAAAGATAGATAGAGAGAGAGATAGATAGATAGATAGAGAGAGAGAGAGAGATAGAGAGCGAGAGAAGGAGAGAGGCAGACATCTAGAAAGTTAGAGATGCTGACGATGGTGAAATATTATTGGAATCTCCCCCTCCCCCTCAAAAAAAAAAAAGAAAGAAAAAAAAAGAAAAAAAAAAAAAAGAAAAGAAAAAAAAGTTATAGCAATAAGGAATCACCTGTTTGATTTCAGGGTCAGCTGTTGTGATTAATCATAAAACGAAAAACACCTAATTTTAGTTCCATTATCATATCATAACGATTGTGTATATAAAACAAAAAAATTTCTATATTCCATACGCTATTTATATTGTTGTTATTCTTATTATATTTTAATTTTTAATCGCTTTATTTTAATTGCTACATCTCAGAAATCATCTATTTTCCCTTTAAATTATCATTGGATATGATTGTTCATCACTATGGTTATGATTATATTTTATTGTAACTGATATGATTGTCATCATAATAATGAGGATAAGAATAATGATGATATATATGATAGTCATCAATTACTAATAAAATAATGATGATAATGATAACAAAATGATAATATAACCTCTCACTTTTTAACACAAACACTTGACGACCAACCACCAAGAGTGCTACAATTAATAACTAAAAAAAAGTTAAAAAAAGGTTAATGAATAAAAAAGCACAAAAAAAAAGAAAAGGGTTAATGAAACAAAACAAAACAAAAAAAGGTTTAAATGAAACTAAAAATAGTGTTATGAATAAAAAAACAACAAAAAACAGAAAAGGTTAATGAAACAAATCAAACAAAAAAAAAGTTAATGAACTAAAAAAGACAAAACAGAAAAGGTTAATGAAACAAAACAAACAAAAAAAGGTTAATGAAACTAAAAAAGAGAAAAAAGTAAAGGTTAATGAAACAAACAAAAAGAAAAAGAAAAGGCAAATGAAAAAACAAACAAACAGAAATAGAAGGATTAGATAACTAAAAACAAAAACAAAAAACAACCAGAGAAAGGTTTAAGTGAAAAAAAGGAGAAAAAAATCAAACATCAACGGGAACATCATTTGTACCTAATAATTATCGCCACCAAACAACATTCGTGTGAAAATCCAATTAAACAGGCAGAAGGAGGATGGGTGAAGTTCAGTGAGAATCGTTAATGGCTCGGGGTGGGGGGTAGGGGCAGGGAGGGGGCAGGGAGGGGAAGGGAGGGGGCAGGGAGGAGGAGGGCAGGGAGGGGAGGAGGGCAAGGGAGGGGGTAGGGGCAGGAAAGGGGGCAGGGAGGGAGGGGGTGGGGGGGATAGGGGCAGGGAGTGGGAGGGAGGAGGAGGGCAGGGAGGGGGGGCAGAAGGGGGGTCAGGAATGGGGGGGCAGGAAAGTGGGTAGGAGGGGGGGGATATATTGGCTAGCTCGGTGATAGATGGGGTCGATAGATAGAAAGGTAAGTGGATAGGTGATGGGAAGGGGTGGATAGGTGGAGAGAGGTGGATACATTGGGTTGATTAATAGAATGGGTGGGTGGATAGATGGGTCGATAGATAGAAGGTAAGTGGATAGGTGGATGGGAAGGTGGATAGGTGAGAGAGGTGGATACATTGATTGATTAATAGATGGGTGGGTGGATAGATGGGTCGATAGATATAGGTAGGTGGATAGGTGGATTTGGAAGGGGTGGATAGGTGGGGAGAGGTGGATACATTGATTGATTAATAGATGGTGGGTGGATTAAATGGGCCGATAGATAGATAGCATAGAATAAATAGGTGGATGGGGAGAGGTTGATACATTGATTGACAGATAGGTGGATGGGGAGAGGTGGATAGGTGAGGGATATGGGTGCATTATTTGATAGATTGTGGGTTTGATAAGATGGGTCGATAGATAGATAGCGTGGATGAGAAGAGGTGGATATGAAGAGACGAGGTGGATACCTTGATGATAGATAGTGGTTGGCGTGGATAGATGGGTCGATAGATGGCTAGATAGATAGATAGGTGGATGAGAGAGGTGGTAGGTGATAGGTGTGGATACCTTGATTGATAGATAGGTGGATAGGGAGAGGTGGGTAGGTGGAGATAGATGGGTACATGAACTGATAGATAGATAGATGGGTTAATGGATAGACAGGAGGATAGAGGGAGAGAGGGAGATGAAGAGAAGTGGGAACATAAATTGACAGATAGATAGGTAGATGGATAGATATAGGTAAACGGAGAGGGATAGGTGCATAACTTGATAGATAGATAGATAGATGGTTAAGTAAGTGGATGAAAAGAGATGGATAGATGGATAGGTAGATAGAGAGAGTTTAGTAGAGATCTGATAGATAAATAGATGGGGATAGATGAGTAGATAGGTAGATGGATAGATATGAATAGATAGATAGGTATATGGAGAGAAATAAGTAGATAGATAATAGATAAATAAGCAGATAGAAAGAGATAGATACATAAAGAGGTCGTTAGGTAGATAGATAGATAGATAGTCAGATAGATAGTTTAAACAGAGGGACGGGGAAAGAAGAAGAAGAAAATAGACAAAGAATGAAAAGCAAGGAAACATAAGGAATTAAATAAATAAAGAATAATAAAAACAGACGAATGGAAAAGAAAGTGATTGGCTAGGAAAAGGAAGAAACAAATAAATAAAGAAAAAAACGGGAAAGAAAAGAAAGTGATTAGATAGGAAAAGGAAGAAGAAAGAAATAAAGAAGAAGAAGAAGAAGAATAAAAGGGAAAGGAAACAAATAAACAAAGAAAAAAACGGGAAAGAAAAGAAAGTGATAGGATAGGAAAAAGTAGAAAAAGAAATANCCTCGTCGAGTTAGCAACATTGCAACGAATCACCCGAGCAAATGTTTAGTCATTACAAACACAGCACCTTT
>NW_020872186.1:47500-50384 GCF_003789085.1 Penaeus vannamei
CTTTAAATATGATAGCTAATAGCCAATACACAGATTCGAAACTTAATGCTGTTTTTACAAATGCTGCACGAGGGTGACGAAGAACATTATCACAACACAGGTGACACTATGCAGGAGATTTGGACGTTCACATGAACACATTATGTTGCACCCTGGGGATTGCATTACATCGACAACATGATCATCCATAGTTGCTTACACACATAAACATAACTATCTAAACACAAATAAAAAGCCAATACAACGAGGCGATAATACAACTTAACTTATAAAAAATCTGTCCATATATTGTCATAATCATATCAGATATATTAGTTCTCATTCCGAGCGTTAATCAGATATCGTAGAAGTTGCGATATCCAATATTCAGCGAAAAAGAGTATGAGAGCGACAACGAAGAACAGAATAGGTACATATAGAACCAAACAGTGCGCATAATGAGAGTAGCATTATAAGTGCTATACTCTGAGAGAATAAAGGATATTCTGAGTAATACAAAAAATACGAACAAACATACAACTACGATACTGACATGAAGAGGCATAAAAAAGCATCGCAATAGTGTTGTGACAAATGTAGTGTCGTACAAACCATTGCATGAGAGACCATAAGATCCGAAGAGAGAAGAGTAGACAGGACAGATATCTCCGCAATAAAGCAGTTACAAAAAAACAATCATATAATAGCATAAATTCCGCACAGAAACAGACCCAATACACAAGAAAGCCACATCATACACTTAAAAAACATCCATATTATACATTCCTTTCGCACAAAACATTCAATAACATAACCAATATACAAGAAAATACACCATACATTTAAAAAAACATCCATATTTTACATTTATCTCGCACAAAACATTCTAAACATAACCAATACACAGGACAACACACATTACACTTAAAAAAACATCCATATTTTACATTTATTTCGCACAAAACATTCTAAACATAACCAATACACAGGACAACACACCATACACTTAAAAAAACATCCATAAAGCATCCAAAAACATAAGCAATATACAAGAACACACCACACTTAAAAGAAGAGCATCAATATTATACATTTATCTCGCCCAAAACATTCTAAACATAGCCAATACACAATACACAGCACACAATACACATAAAAAGACGTCCATATTATACATTTATCTTACACAAAACATTCTAAACATAACCAATACAAAATGTACACCACACACACTCGGTAGAACAGGGACAACCCACCACAGCACGAGAAGCACCAGTCAGCCAGTTAAAATTCCAAAGGGTTTGTCACCACACAAGAGAAAAGCCTCTTTCCCTTAGACTGCCCTGGTTTGACCTTTTACACCTTTTTACACTGGTGCTTGTTTGACCTTTTACACTGGTGCTTGTTTGACCTTTTACACTGGTGTCTTCTTTACCTTTTTACACTGGTGGCTTGTTTGACCTTTCACACTGGTGGCTTGTTTGACCTTTTACGCTGGTGGCTTGTTTGACCTTTTACACTGGTGGCTTGTTTGACCTTTCACACTGGTGTCTTCTTTGACCTTTTACACTCGTTGTTTGGCCTTTCACACTGGTGTCTTTTGACCTTTTACACGGGTGGCTTGTTTGACCTTTACACTGGGCTTTTTTTTTTTTACCTTTTTCACTGGTGGCTTGTTTGACCTATTACACTGGTGGCTTGTTTAACCTTTTACACGGGTGGCTTGTTTGACATTTACACTGGTAGCTTGTTTGACCTTTTACACCGGTGGCTTGTTTCACCTTTACACTACTTTCACACTTGGCTTGTTTGACCTTTTACACTGGTGGCTTGTTTGACCTTTTACGCTGGTGTCTTGTTTGACCTTTTACACTGGTGGCTTGTTTGACCTTTTACACTGGTGGCTTGTTTGACCTTTCACACTGGTGGCTTGTTTGACCTTTTACACTGGTGGCTTGTTTGACCTTTACACTGGTGCTTGTTTGACCTTTTACGCTGGCTGTCTTGTTTGACCTTTTACACTGGTGGCTTGTTTGACCTTTCACACTGGTGGCTTGTTTGACCTTTACGCTGGTGCTTGTTTGACCTGGTGGCTTGTTTGACCTTTTACCTTGTTGACCTGCTGCTTGTTTGACCTTTTACGCTGGTGGCTTGTTTGACCTTTTACGCTGGTTTGTTTGACCTTTCACACTGGTGGCTTGTTTGACCTTTTACACTGTGGCTTTTTGACCTTTTACGCTGGTGGCTTGTTTGACCTTTTACCTGGTGCTTGTTTGACCTTTCACACTGGTGGCTTTTGACCTTTTACACTGGTGGCTTGTTGACACTGGGCTTGTTTGATCGCTGGTGGCTTGTTTGACCGTTTACGCTGGGGCTTGTTTGACCTTTTACACTGTGGCTTGTTTGACCTTTTACACTGGTGGCTTGTTTGACCTTTTACACTGGTGGCTTGTTTGACCTTTCACACTGGTGGCTTGTTTGACCTTTCACACTGGTGGCTTGTTTGACCTTTTACACTGGTGGCTTGTTTGACCTTTTACACTGGTGGTTGTTTGACCTTTACACTGGTGGCTTGTTTGACCTTTTACACTGGTGGCTTGTTTGACCTTTTGCACTGGTGGCTTGTTTGACCTGACCTTTTGGTGGCTGTTTGACCTTTTAACCTACTGTGGCTTGTTTGACCGCTGGTGGCTTGTTTGACCTTTACTGGTGGTTTGACTTGGTGGCTTGACCCTTTTACGCTGGTGGCTTGTTTGACCTTTTACACTGGTGGCTTGTTTGACCTTTTACACTGGTGGCTTGTTTGACCTTTTACACTGGTGCTTGTTTGACCTTTTACACTGTGGCTTGTTTGACCTTTTGCACTGGTGGCTTGTTTGACTTTTTGCACTGGTGGCTTGTTTGA
>NW_020872187.1:0-5000 GCF_003789085.1 Penaeus vannamei
TCTCCGTCCATCTCCTCTCGTCCCGGAGCTCCCTACGACGTTCCTCCTCTACTTTTCCGTCTGTGAATCAGGCTCAGAGTGACCAGTCAGCGCCTTTGTGTCTTCGATCTTTCTATCCCTCGCTGCTTTGTGTGACTAACCTGAGAAGTCCTGGCGCATCCGAGTTCCTAGCTGAACGAGCGTGCTCTCATACTTTTTTCTGCTCTCTCTTCTTTTCGCGCTTTTGATCCCTTCGGGCAGAAGCTGTAGGGTGGGGTGGGGGGTTAGGTGTACATCACAATATGCTTATATTTTTTCTATCTCACCATTCTGTTATATATGTCCTTTCTACGCACCCCCTCTTCTCTTTTCTCTTTATTTCTCATATTGCGTTTATTATATAATACATAGTGACTATGAACATCTCTTTTAGGCCCTCTACTTTGTTAATTAAGTTATGCTCTTGCTTCTTCATGCCATACTTTATTTTACTCTGTTCGAAAGACCGACTTCACCTCTTTCTCTGCTTTTCTTTCTTATGCTTTATTCTTCTCTCTCGTCTCGGTCTCTCTCTTTCTCTCTCAACACATCTTCTACCTCCGTAGTCTCTCGCGCCAATCACCTTTTCGCTGTATGCGCCTATACTCTTCTCCATATCTCTACTAGTCTCTATCAATTCAAATCTCTTACTATACCTTGTGTATATTGTCTTTTCTTTCTGTGTTCACACATTATCACTATCTTTACACACTCCATCTTTCAACAGATTACTCTCGGTGTCATCTTAGCACAATAATACAAATTCACACACAACAAGGTCCCTGCTTCGGTTGCTGGCCGAGTGTGACATCCGCAGGCCCTCCTCCCCATTCGATTGCTCGCGTCAGGCTGTTTACATCTGTGGACACCCACGTCCTTGCCTTGCTTGATCTGTATGACTATATCTCTCGCCACAATAAACCTCTGCTGCTGCTAATCCACGGTGTCTGCTGCCCTTCCTTCCACAACGCAATATCGCTGCCTCGTGCACAACGCGACTGTCTGCACAAAACCGATCATCGGCCTCGTTACAACATACATATTATACCCCGACATTATATTATATATATATATATAATATATATATTATATAATATATATATATATATATATATATATATATATATATATATATATATTATATATATATATATAGAGACGAGAGAGAGAGAGAGAGAAGAGAGAGAGAGAGAGAGAGAGAGGAGATATATATAGATATTGATAGATATATAAAGTCGAGATCGATACTGATTCAACATTTAAAAGATACATTGATTATAGTTGTAAAGATTTCTGGACCACCGAAACCTAACATTTTTATTTTGAAAGTGTAGCTATGTAACAAAATTTAATGTTATAATCAATAGAGTACATTATGATAAGTATTAAGAAATGTTTGGTTTGTTTAGATAACAGTTCAGTGGGGAGAAAGGAGTGAGTAGGGATATCGTCACCGTCCTTGTTCTCCTCCCACAAGTACGTATGTTAATTGCTGGTATTTAAAATCGTGTTTTACCCGGATACTGAAGGTTGCAATGCTTGTTAAGTTAATCTAAATGTGAATCCCAATATTTTGAAATGTGATAAGTCAGACGGCATCCTTGCTCTCCTCCTGCAGGCAGAGAGAAGGAAAAGTTCGGGAAAATGAGGTGACGCCAAACACGCCATGATTCACCAGTCCCAATGTCTAGATTTTGCATGTTTTTTCTCTCTTTTCTTTCTTTTTGGCCGTGGATTCAGCTCTGAAATTAGTCGGATACAATTCCAATTGAACCTAGGAATCGACTGGGAATGGAATTATACATCAAAGTAAAGCGTAAGAAAGAAAAATCGAGAAGGAAAGGAAGGATTGATTACTTAACGTCCAAGTAAATAATGGATATATACCAGAGGAATACGGGGAGAGTGTTTCGATCCCACTCATATTTGTTTTTATGTTCATTGTAATGATTATTGATTCATCACTAACAGGCCAAGGGAGGGTGTATAGTTAACCTTAGAGTTTAATTAAGTTGATAAATGAGAATGTTACTTGTTTTTCTCTGTTTATTGTTAAAATTTACATTGTGATATGCCAGCTGTTCATAATAATTTGTATAGAAAACGGATTTTTTTTTCATTGTATCCTGTCCACACACTCGACAAGAATAAATTCAATCCATGCCACAAGCCTTTACGACCGTTAAGTCAAGCTACTCTTGTAAAAATTTCGACAAGTAAAAATTAGGTTTCTTCGGGGTTTCCTTAAAATCCAAAACCCCGGATGATGGCGCTAATACGATGTAATCTTATCATTTGTATTAGTATTGACACATGGGCAACAGTAATTTAGTAGAACATATTTTATTTTGTATATGGAAGTTCGTGATGTGACTCTGGTGTCACTTGTGGGTTAAAAATTTTTGTGATACGACATATATGTGTGTGTGTATATATATGTATATATATGTATGTATGTTTGTATTATTATGTATGTATGTTTGTATTTACATATGCATGTATGTATTCATGTATGTATGTATGTATTTATGTATGTATGTATGTGCATATATATATGAATATTCTTATATATAGTGTATATATATTTCTAAACGTGTGTGTGTGTGTGTGTGTGTGTGTGTGTGTGTGTGTGTGTGTGTGTGTGTGTGTATGTGTGTGTGTGTATGTGTGTGTGTGTGTGTGTGTGTGTTATGTATTATGTATATATTCTCTATCTTTTCTAGAGTAAGAGTGAGAGAGAGAGTTGAGATAGGAGAGAAAAGTGATGAAAAGAGATAAATAGAGAGAGAGAGAGAGAGAGAGAGAGAGAGAGAGAGAGAGAGAGAGAGAGAGAGAGAGAGGAGAGAGAGAAGAGAGAGAGAGAGAGAGAGAGTAGAAAGGCACACAGAGAGACAAAGAGAGAGGGGGAAATAAAGAGACATTTAATGCAAACATAGAGACAGACATTTACAAACAATAGACAGCGAGGGAAGCGACAGTCCGGACTATCAGAAGAGAGGATCCTCCCCTGTCATGTCACGTGACCTGGCGTATCTTTCCGTTGCAAAGCCAGTGATTGCTCTCGTCAATCGCGGTCATTATGTCACAATGCTCTTAGAAGGTATTAGATCTGCAATTTGCAGGCCTTGACATGACCTGTTCAACCAGGCCATGGACCACACTTCATTGAAATTTCTTTTCGTATAGCGAAAGTAACGAGTAAACAAATCTGTGAATAAATGTCAGGGGTCCTATCTACCTGAACATTCTTCAGTCATGTTGTATCTTTCATTTGCAAAGCTAATGCAACCTGACATTTTGTTTTGCTCCTGTGGCACATCATGAATTGTATGAGAATGCAATTACTTCATTTGCGTAACATCTGTGGCTGCACTGCAAAAGCATACACTACAGCACACACACACACACACACACACACACACACACACCACACACACACATCACACACACACACACACACACATATATATATATATAACATATATATATATATATATATATATATATATATACTATATGTGTGTGTGTGTGTGTGTGTGTGTGTGTGTGTGTGTGTGTTGTGTGTGTGTGTGTGTGTGTATATATACACAATATATATACATATATATATATAGAGTACACACACACACACACACAAATATATATATATATATATGTGTGTGTGTGTGTGTGTGTGTGTGTGTGTGTGTGTGTGTGTGAGAGAGAGAGAGAGAGAGAGAGAGAGAGAGAGAGAGAGAGAGAGAGAGAGAGAGAGAGAGAGAGAGAGAAGAGAGAGAGAGAGGAGAGAGAGAGAGGAGAGAGAGGAGAGAGAGAGAGAGAGAGAGAGAGAGAGAGAGAGAGAGAGAGAGAGAGAGAGAGAGAGAGAGAGAGAGAGAGAGAGAGAGAGAGAGAGAGAGATGCAGAGAGCAACCTGCAACCGCGAGAGGCACGCACAGACGGCGCTCAAAAAAAAACAACTATTACAAACCGGCAAGCTTTGTGCTCGGCCACGTCTTAGGGTTGGCTGGACGGAAGGTGTTTGCAAACATTGCCATTTCTCAAGGAGCCTCAGAGCTACCCTGGGCGTGGCTAGGTTGCGTCATCGCTGGCGGCGGATGTTTGGGATCGGACTTTCGGAAGGAGCGTCAACAGATGGCTGGGTTAAGGGGGCTATGTGTGCCTGGGAGAGTGGGAGATGGGGGTGGGGGTGGAGTGGGGGAGGGGTGGTAGAGAGTGAGTAAATGTGTGTGTGTGTGTGTGTGTGGAGAGTGAGAGAGAGAGAGAGAGAGAGAGAGAGAGAGAGAGAGAGAGAGAGAGAGAGAGAGAGAGAGAGAGATGAGATAGAGATGGATAGATAGATAGAGTGTGTGAGTGAGTGAGTGAGTGAATGTGTGTGTGTGTGCGTGTGTGTGTGCGTGGTGTGTGTGTGTGTGTGTGTGTGTGTGTGTGTGTGTGTGTGTGTGTGTGTGTGTGTGGTGTGTGTGTGTGTGTGTGTGTGTGTGTGTGTGTGGTGTGTGTGTCTGCGTGTGTGTTATATGTGTAATGGAATAGAAATATATTTATCAATTTACTCCTCAACAATAGCTCCTGCTATTAGTTATTCAGGTGCCAAAGACAAGAAAAAGAAAGAACAAGAAAAAGAAAACAGAAAAAAACACAAATCAAATCAGAACTCCATCACAGCCACCCCACAGAACACGCAAAGGGGATAATAGACTGCAAGTCCCATTAACGAGGTGTGAACCATCACGGCAGCGGGGGTGGGCGAAGGTGCAAGAAGCGGTGGGAGCGGCTCAGGCATGCCCCTCTGTTTGCAGTTCTCAGGATCTGTGACCCACATCTGTCGCCGTGTCTGAGCCGATGGTTCTGCGGCGTTGTCCTATATTCCATTGATGCTGTGTGCTCTTCGTGTCGCCTTGTTATGCTCGGCTTTCACTTTTTTTCTTCTCTCCTTTGTGCGGTCGTCAATGCATCGCAAAGGTAACAGCAGAGTAGGTCAATTA
>NW_020872187.1:7500-19077 GCF_003789085.1 Penaeus vannamei
AGAGAGAGAGAGAGAGAGAGAGAGAGAGAGAAGAGGAAAGAGAAGTAAACAGTGAAAAAAAAAAAAAAAGACAAGAAAAGAAACTGTGGAAACGGGAAAGGAAAAGAAGAGAGAGAAATGCATGAAAAGACCGGAAGAAGAAGACAAAAGAGAAGAATGAAAGACAAGAAAAAGAGAGAAAAATGTAAAAGGGTAGAGACATGACTAAAAAAAAAAGGATCTTGTTAAACCTCTTTTTCACTTTATAGTAAGTAGATGATAAAAAATATACAGATAGACAGCACAGTGCTAACTTTCCTCGAATCAAGTAAGTCTCCATTGGGGTTGTTGTTGCAATACCTCACGCTCTCACTCACTCTCTTATTTACTGACTCACTTACTCACCTACTCGCACACCAACTCACATACTCAATACCACACCTACACACACACACACACACACACACACCACACGCACACACTCACTCTCTCTTTCTCTCTCTCTCTCTCTCTCACACACACACACACACACACACACACAACACACATGCTCTCTCTCTCTCTCTCTCTCTCTCTCTCTCTCTCTCTCTCTCTCTCTCCTCTCTCTCTCTCTCTCTCTCTCTCTCTCTCTCGCCTAAGAAGTAATATATGCACTGTTCTTTCTTTCCTACAGGCGGTGCAGCGGAGATAGCAAGAGACAGGTTGCAGCGGTGACAGCTCCCGAGAACTTTTTATAAATTTCTGTTTTATCTTTATGAATCAGTATATTTATGTTCACTTATTTATTTAATTATTTGTTACTTATCCACTCTATTGTTTATTTATCCATTTGTTATTATTTAATCTAATTTACTTATTTCACTCATCTATTTCTCAGCGTATTTATTTTTTATTTGAATTATATATTAGCTAGTGTATCTATTCAGTTCTTTCTGATCAATTAATGGATTTATCATGTATATTCATCCTTTTCTTTTTCATTAATTTATCAATTCATTTTTTCTAGCATTTATTCCAATTGATGTATGCATTAACTTCCTTTGCATTTATTTGTCATAAATTTATATGATAATTAACTTCTCCGATCGGGATTCGAACCCTCGCCGTTGAGCTACCTGCCTGCAACAGTGAGGGTTCGAATCCCGATCGAAGAGGTTATTTATTCATCATATCAGTGCGGTAGTGCATTATTCCATCTTTCATAAATTTGCATATTAATTTCTTTAGCAATTATTTGTCATAGATCTATATAATCATTTCTTTGACATTTATTTGTCATAAAGTACATTCATATCCTTAGCATTTATTTCTCATAAACGTATATATTCATCTCTTTAGCATTTATTTATTCACATATTCCTCTCTTTACTTATTTTCTATACTCTAGCATTTATTTATTCACATATCCCTCTTTTTACTATTTCTATACTCTTTTAGCATTTATTTATTCACATATTCCTCCTTTTTACTTATTTTCTATACTCTTTAGCATTTATTTATCACATATTCCTCTTTTTTACTTATTTCTATACTTTTAGCATTTATTTATTTATTCCTCTTTTATTATTTTCTATACTCTTTAGCATTTATTTTATTCACATATTCCTCTTTTATTATTTTTATACTCTTAGCATTTATTTATTCACATATTCCTCTTTTTACTTATTTTCTATACTCTTTAGCATTTATTTATTCACATATTCCTCTCTTTACTTATTTTTCCCTGGACTTCCCCCTGTGGCCGCCCTCCATTCTCTTCGCGCTGAGCCCCGTCCCACATTCCCCGGAGGACCAGGAGGAAATTCCTTGTTATGACAACAGCGAATAGATTATGAACGGGAGCAAGGTTTTTCTCCGGATAGAATTTGGTATTTGTCTGCGCTGTTTGTATTTCCCTTTTTTTTATTTATTTTTTGTGTCGCGAGCGGAGGGACAAGATTTAATTTTCGTAATAATTAATGGGTGATGGAAGGCATGCATAAGCACACACAAGCGCACATACACAAGCGCACACGCGCGCATAATATACAGCACACACGCGCACATACACAAGCACACACACACATGTTCTTACTCACGCTTTAGCTCAATCTTACCCTTACACTTATATACTTAAACTTACACTCACACACTCACACACTCACTTACACTTACCTTACACTCACATGCACGTACACTAAGAAAGAAAACCAAAAAAAAACAAACAAAATCAAAGCACCTGATTGAACCGAGAGAAAAAAACTGGTTCCGGCTGCTTCTTAAAATTTCCCCTTTTTACAGCCCTTTTTTTCTTGTCTCCCCCCCCTCCTTCACTCAGTCTCTATCGTCCCCTCCTCCTCCTTCTCCCCTCTCTCTAACCCCCTCCTTCTCTCACTCCCTACCCCTCTCTCTCCCCATCCTACAACTTCCCCTCCTCTCCTCACTCCCTACCCCCTCTTCTCTCCCCCAACCTCTCCTCCTCTCCTCACTCCTCCCCCCCTCCCTCTCCCCTCACTTCCCCCACTCTCCTTTCCCCACGGCCCCAAGAGTGGACACCGCAAAAAAAAAGTTGTCTGCTATAATAAGGCACCGGAAAGTCCACTGAACCCTTAACTCAGAGAAGAATATTGGCTTTCGGCTGAACTCCCGAGCGGCCGTGGAATTAAAACCTCTCGGGCTCGGGTCGGAGGGCGCGGCGGAGAGCTGAGGAGAGGAGCTCGGACGCGTCTCGAGATAAGGGCTCGAACGGTTCGAGGAGAAGAAGGAGGAGATATGCAGCTTTCTTATTCTGGAGGGCGACGGGTGATAAAGATGGAAGGGGAGAGAGGCAGCGACGAGGAAGACGGTGGGAGAAGACAGTAAAGAGGAAAAAGTGATGATGACGAAACGAAGAAGACGGCGACGAAGACGACGACAACGAAGACGACGACGACGAAGACGACGGCGACAACGAAGACGACGACGACAACGAAGACGACGACGATAACGAAGACGACGACGACAACGAAGACGACGATGACGACCCCAACGCTGAAGGTGACGACGACGACGAAGATGACGACAACAACGACAATGATAGCAGCAAAAGCAAGAACACAAAAACAACAACAAAACCGTGATAATAATAGCAATTGTACCATTATCATCATTATCCCTATTATCAAAATTTTTATTACTGTCATCATTATCATTGCCTTCAAACTTTCAACCCTAATGATGGTGTAAAAATTCATAGACAAGACAAGACCGTAAGGAACTCGATAAAGATAAAGAAAATATATAGAGAGAAACCAGAAGAACAACAATCAGAATAAAGAAAAAAAGATAAAATAATAATAGCTCTAAGAGGTTGAAAAAATTGCGGAAGAAATTATGACGTGGGGGTCAAGATGAAGCAGACGGGGTGGGGGTGGGGAGGTGGTGGGGGGTGGAGACGGGGAGAAGATGAATTCGTACATATTATGAATATTAATAATAGTAATAATAATAATAATAATAATAATAATAATGATAATAATGATAATAATAATATAATAAAAAATAATGATATAATAATGATAATAATACTACTAATAATAATCATGATAATAATAATAATAACAATAATTATAATAATAATGGCAATATAATATATAATATAATATAACAATATTATTATTATTGTGTTATTTTTTATTTTTTATTATTATAATCATCATTATTATAATTATTATCATCATCATCATTAATAATAATGATGATATCAATAATTGTTATAATAAAGATGACGGTAAGAAATAATGATAACAACAACAGCAATAACACCAGCAACATCATCAACAACAACAAATAATAATAATATTGATAATAATAACAATAATGATAACAGCAATAATAGCAACATGAACACAAGGAAAGAACCAAAAGCGGAAAAGAGGAGAACAACAAGAAACAAAAGGAGCAGAATATGACGAGAGGAAGAGGAAGAAGAAGTAGAAGGAGAAGAAGAAGAAGAAAAAATAATAATAATAATAATAATAATAATAATAAATAATAAATAATAATAATAATAATAATAATAAATAATAATAATAATAAGAGGAAGAAGAAGAGGAAGAAGAAAAGAAAAAAGAAGAAGAAGAAAAGAAGAAGACGAAGAAGAAAAAGAAGAAAGAGTAGGAGAAGAAGAAGAAGAAGACGAAGAAGAAGAAGAAAAACTCGTTCCAGGCGAAGCAAAATGAAGCGAGGAAAATTCCCATCACTCGACACAATGCTCATAACACTGTGACTGCTTGCTTGGTATGTTCCGTGGACGCGTCGGCAGTTGCGCCTTCCTTATACGACCGGAGGCATGAAGGGCCCTCGAAGTATGAATTATCTGCTGTCAGGATCAACACACACACTCGCATGCCTTTAAACACACACTCGCATGCACAGACAGGCACGAGGATATACATATGTCAGACACACGCACACAAATGTACACGCGTACACACAGTCACCTACATACACAGGTGCATACACACACAGAAGCACCTGACACGCAAGGTGACCTGGATTCCCGCGGACCAGGCCTCTCTTTACCGCTATCTTTGCCTGGTGAAGATGCCCCTCCAGCCCTAATGACCTTCCGTACCTGACCTTAAATCCCTCCCCTCCCCTCCTCGCCACCATCTCCTCCCCTTCCCCTCTCCCCCACCACCTCCCTCCCCCGCCCTCAGCCAATCCTCGCTCCGCTCCATCGCTGCGACTTCAGCCAATCAACAATAGGGGTCGCTGTGGCAGAAATTTCTTGGCGTCTTCTTTGTTCGGTCTCTGTAACTCCGCATAGGCATTCTTTCCTAGAGAATGTGCTTGGCGAATCTTTTAAAAGTATAAAACCATTAAATACGAACATTAAAGAGGAAGCAGAAAGAAATATATGATAATAATTGCATAACGTTAGGACGTCATTCGCTGGCCTACATAATCTTGCCAGGCACGTGCGTGTACGCCCTGTACTGTGAACATAACCGACCGGTTCTGACCACCAATGCCGTTCCTTGATACTCCCATCAGTGTCCGCGAATCATCATCTTCCCAACGAGAATCATCGACCGGCTGTCCAGACCGCATCGACATCGCCTCCGTCTAATCGGCCTCGACCACCGGACGCAGCGACATCACGGCCTCATGTGACGTCGCCTCTATCGTTGCATCCTGCGCCCCTGCACGATGCAACACCATGACCCCCGCGTACCTGCAGCTACTAGGAGCCCCCTTCCCCTTCCCTGCCTCCTTATAAGGGATGGGTGGGGAGGGAGCGGAGGGAAGGAGACGAGGATAGGATTCATAAAAGTCGTCACTCAGGAGGACATCTTGAGTGCCTCATTTTCTTCTTCGTCTTCGTCTCCATTTTTTTTTTCTCTATCGTCTTCTCTGCCGGTTCGTACGACAACCTTCTCCTCTCTATCTATATCTCTATCTCTTTGTTTCACTCTCCTATCCCTCCCTTTATTGCACTCTCTCATTACTACCGTTCCTCTATCCTCTTTCACTCTCATTGTCCATTACCTACTCCTCTCTCTCTTCCTATCTCCCACCTTTCTTCTCCTTAAACTGTTTCGTCTTTTTTTTGACCATATGCAAATCGAAGCAGAACCTGAATGAGCGCCTTTGTGGGCCATCGCTCCATGAAATCAATAATCACCCTTGAGCGACAGTGCCATAAGGTCAATAGGCTTATCGACTGATAATCCGAAGACCGGCCGGTGGTGTTCACTTTGAACCTACAAGGCATATTACCGTGTAATTGACGGTTAAATCAATCCCCCTCCTTTCCGATGACGGCGCCTAAGGCCAAGCCAACATCACCCTTTACAAACGCTCCGGCCAATGGCTTCCACTCGTTCGATTCGTCATACAACGGACATGGAAATCGGTCGACATCCCGCACCTCTGAGGACACCGCATCACATTACGAAGGTCTAAACCAACAGCGTAAAAAACCGCTCATTTCATATTCACAGAAAGCCCCTGGAGGCATCCCCTTGGTATGGCGGGCGAGCGTCTTGGTACCTGAGGCTGCCAGGCACGGAGGGGGGAGGGGGTTGGGTGAGGGGGGGCCCAGCGAGAGGATCGGCGAATGGCAATTGGGGAGGAAAAGTGTGCAAATATATGTATTTATGAAAATATATAAGAATGCATGCCTATATATATATATATATATATATATATATATATATATTATATATATATATATATAATATATATATATATATATATATATATATATATATATATATATATATATATATATATATATATATATATATATATACACACACACACACACACATTACACACACATATATTACATATATATATATATATATATATATATATATATATATATATATATATATATATATATATAATACATATGTGTGTGTGTGTGTGTGTGTGTGTGTGTGTGTGTGTGTGTGTGTGTGTGTGTGTGTGTGTGTGTGTGTGTGTGTGTGTGTGTGTGTGTGTGTGCAAATATATACCGAGAGAGAGAGAGAGAGAGAGAGAGAGAGAGAGAGAGAGAGAGAGAGAGAGAGAGAGAGAGAGAGAGAGAGAGAGAGAGAGAGAGAGAGAGAGAGAGAGAGAAAGGGGGAGAGAGAGGGAGGCAGAGGAAGAGAGAAACAAAGAGAGAGGGGGGTAGGGGGAGGGAGAAACAAAGAGAGAGAGAGAGAGAGACAGAGAGAGAGAGAGAGAGAGAGAGAGAGAGAGAGAGAGAGAGAGAGAGAGAGAGAGAGAGAGAGAGAGAGAGAGAGAGAGAGAGAGAGAGAGAGAGAGAGAGAGAGAGAGAGAGAGACAGAGAGACAGACAGACAGACAGACAGACAGACAGAGAGAAAGAGAAATACAACAGCAATCGAACATCAAACATATAAGAAAAAAAAACAGCTGCATAGAAAGTCCCCAAAATGAATGTGTTTCTTCAACATCCAGCACATCGTGAAAGTGTATGTAAATGGGGAGCTACATACAGGGAGTGGAAAGGGTGTCGTCATGGCATAGTAAGCAGCCTCTCCTTGGCACAGGATCTACAGGCCTGCGAAATCCTGCTACCTTCCCGTCACACTTTCAAAATGAATTCCTGCAGGATAAATCAGCTGATCAATAAAGGTCCTCTTGATCTTTGCAGGAAACGCTAATCAAGAGACAGATCGACTATGCAATGAGAATAATTTTGGTTATTTTAACAAGTCATTTCTTTTTCAAGCGATAATCAATGCGTCTTATATTTACAGCAGTGGTAGTAGATATGTTCATATTCTGGTATTTCGTACTTAATTACACATAAAAATTACGCGAAAATGAACTGTAAAACTCTACGGATATATTAGCCACGAATGACAAGCGATTCTCAAAGCGGTCTTCGGACACTAAGTTCCTTCAAAACAGATGGTGGTGAGGAAATTGTGAACTGCATTAAGCGTAACGTAACTTATGCAAGAGAGCGCAATTCTAACATTCAATTAGTATGGATACCATCTCATGTTGGTATACGCAAGCACGACCATGTAGACAAATTGGCGAAAGAGGCTTGTAGCAAAGATATTGTAAATATAGATCTTGGGATGCCTCTTGCTAGGGTTGCACACATATTAAAAAGTTCTCATAATGAAGAACTGATAGATCTGACGAGTTCACGAAGGCCTGAAAGCTGTTGTATAAGGCACTACGATCAGTATAGAGATTGTAAGCCCTCCTACGGGTGGTACCGAAGTAAGACCAGACAGTGTGACGTGGTTATTGCCAGAATACATTTAGGTTATAGAATGTACTGGCAACTGCAAGGTGCAAGGAGTGCAGATGAATCTAGATGCAGACTGTGTAACGAGGAAAATAAGCGAACGCTTGAGCATCATATCTCGGAGTGTCATGTGATACAGCCTTTCAGACCACAAAACATGAGGTATAAAGAACTATGTGATTATTTTATTGCATCTGATACATTGGAAGATATACTCATGCTATATCCTAATCTTACTATGTAAAACTATCGCAATCATAGAACACACCACAGAACACTGTTATGTAAACGCAAAGGCAAAAGTAGATCAACTTAGCTAATATACGTTTGCATGCTGTATGACATATTCCCATTTTACCAAGTATAATTACTGTAATCACAGAATACTGTACTCTGTCGAATGTAGGTGAATATATGTAACAAAAAAAAAAATCATCATCGTATTTGCTCTATTTATATTGATTTCTATTCATTTACATCTTATATTATATTTATATTTATTCATTTTCGATATTATATTCATATTCATTTATATTTATTCATATTGATTTCTCTTTATCTATATTGATTTCTATTTATCTATATTCTATATTATATTTATATTTATTCATATTCTATATTACATTTATATTTATTTATATTTATTCATATTGACTTCTATTTATCTATATTGATTTCTATTCATCATATTCTTTATTACATCTATATCTATTTTTGTTTAGTCATATTTATTTATATTTATTAATATTTATTTATATTTATTAATATTCATTTATATTCATTCATATTAATTTCTACTTAGTTATATTGATTTCTATTTATTTACATTCTTTATTTTATTTCTATTTATTTACAATCTTTATTATAATTATAATTATTTCCATTTATTCATATTAATTTCTATTTATTCATATTCTATATATTAGTTAATTTCTATTTATTCATATGGATTTCAATTTATCTATATTGATTTGAATTCATTTATATTCTATATTCTATATTTATTTATTTGTATATATTCATATTAATTTCTATCTATTTATATGTATTTGTATTTATTCATATTCTCTATTATATTTCTATTCATTGCTATTCATTTCTACTCTATTTCTATTTATATTGATTTCTTTTTCTCTATATTGATTTCTATTTATTCATATTTTATATCATATTCATATTTATTTATTCATACTGACTTCTATTTGTTTATATTGATTTATATTCATTTGTAACCTATATTATATTTCTATTTATTTCTATTTATTCATATTGGTTTCTATTCAATTATATTCTAGGTTATATTTATATCTATTTATATTTATTCATATTGATTTTTTATTTCTTTATATTTATTTCTAATCATTTATATTGATTTTATGAGAATAGCGATATTACTATACTATGAATAAACAGATAAAGAATCAGCTTATTAATAAGCAAAGGGAAATGACGCATGATTATGTAATAATATCACAAAACTCCATACACACATGCAGACACACAGCCATAAATAAATAAATAAACAAATATATACATATACACACACGTATACATATATATGTATATACACAACACACACACACACACACACACACACACACACAACACACACACACAAACACACACCAACACACACACACACACACACACACACACACACACACACACACACACACACACACACACACACACACACACACACAACACACACCAATATATATATATATATATATATATATATATATATATATATATATATAGACATATATATATATATATATATATATATATATATATATATATATATATATATATATATATATATATATATATATATATATATATATATATATATATATATATTATATATATATATATATATTATATATATATATATATATATATATATATATACATATACACACATAGGCGATTAGTAAGTTCTCTCGTATATATATAAGTATATACATACGCATTCATACACACACACACACACATACACATACACATATGTGTCTATATATATATATATATATATATATATATATATATATATATATATATATAATATATATATATATATATATATATATATATATATATATATATATATATATATATATATATATATATATATATATATATATATATATATACACATACAGGCGATTAGTGAATTTTCTCACAGAATTAGACATCAAAATACAAAAAACAAAAAATCACTAAAACCAATAATTTGTGTCACCAAAAAATAGAAAAGGAAAACGAAAACAAAGTAAAAACAAACAAAGACAAAGACGCATCTTCGGCGGTGACTTCAACGCAAGAAGAAGTAATGATCCAACGACGATGGGAAGGAGAGAGGTGGGGGGAGGGGAGGGGGGGGAGGAGGTTATGCTGATTGCCTTTCATTAAGTTGAAAGTTTTGTTTTATCCTTCAAGGTTCTTTTACTTTTATCTATTTTTTTTTCTTTCTCTTATGGACGTTTTTTTTCTCAGGGATTTTGTTTTTTTTCATGGAATTTTTTTGTGCTAAAGTGTGTGCGTTTGCCTCTGTGGATATATTTTCTTTAATGTATTTTTTTGTACTCTCTGTCTGTCTGTCTGTCTGTCTGTAGGTCTGTCCTCTCTCCTTTTCCTAACCTCCCCCACCTCCGTCGTCCCTCCCTCCTTCCTCCCTTCCCCTCTCTCTCTCCTCTCTCTCTCTCTCTCTCTCTCTCTCTCTCTCTCTCTTCTCTCTTTCTCTCTCTTCTCTCTCTCTCTCTCTCTCTCTCCTCCCTCCTCCCTCCCTCCTCCCTCCTCCTTCCCTCTCCCTTTTCTCTCTCTCTCCTCCCTCCCTCCTCCTCCCTCCCTCCTCCTTCTCCTTCCCTCCCCTCCCTCCTTCCCTCCCTCCCTCCCTCCCTTCCCTCCTTCCTTCCTCTCTCTCTCTCGGCCATTTCTCCCTTCACGTCCTTCCTAAATACCTGCTTAAAAAATCAGACATCATCGCCAAGTGAAAGTTCCTCTAATGGCAGAAATAACACTGATTAAAAAAAAAAAAAAACATTAATACACTCTAAGAAAGAGAGAAAGAAAAGGGAAAGGCATTTGCATATTCGTTGATTCAAAGGATGAAATATTTTCTCTCTAAGGAATAAAAAAAATTCGCGGCTATAACCGAAAATATCTGGAAAATACTTCCTTTCGACGTCTATCCGTTTATAGATTACGTAATATTTTTTTCAATAAAGATTTACTTAAGCTTCTTTCAAATAAGATATGGAAGCTTAAAAGATTTATTTTCTATTAAACCATTATTTCGTTTTTTTCTTCTTAGTATTTTTTTTTTTTATTTTTATTTATTTATTTTTTAAAGAATATATTAAGAATTCCTAACAGCGAAGAACCTGGAATGAAATGAAAAATAATATATCCATATTTTGAGTGAGCGCATGGCATGTTATCTGCCCAACTATCTTGACAAATCATGACACGACCATTTTGAGCGACACAGTAAAAAGTCCGTCTCAAAAAAAAAGAAAGAAAGAAAGAAAGAAAAAAAAAACGAATAAAAAAGTCTGTCTGAAAGGTACACGAATCCTCCAAGATTTTCAAATAATCGACGAGTCATTCACAGAAAAGAAAGAAGATGAAGATGAAAAAGAAGACGAAGAAGGAGAAAAAGAAGATGAAGAAGAAGAAGAAGAAGAAGAAGAAGAAGAAGAAAAGACATCAAATAAGATAAATAAAAAAATAAAGAAAGAAAGAAAGAAAGAGAGAGAGAGAGATAGAGAGATAGAGATAGAGATAGATAGATAGATAGATAGATAGATAGATAGATAGAGAGAGAGAGAGAGAGAGAGAGAGAGAGAGAGAGAG
>NW_020872187.1:20047-22547 GCF_003789085.1 Penaeus vannamei
GACGGACAGAGAGACAGACAGACAGACAGACAGACACAGGCGGACAGAAGGGCGGGCGGATGGACGGACAGAGAGACAGACAGACAGACAGAGAAACAGACACACAGGCGGACTGAAGGGCGGGCGGATGGACGGACAGAGAGACAGACAGACAGACAGAGAAAGACACACAGGCAGACTGAAGGGCGGGCGGATGGACGGACAGAGAGACAGACAGACAGACAGAGAAACAGACACACAGGCAGACAGAAGGGCGGACGGATGGACGGACAGAGAGACAGACAGACAGACAGAGAAACAGACACACAGGCAGAAGGGCGGACGGATGGACGGACAGAGAGACAGACAGACAGACAGAGAAACAGACACACAGGCAGACTGAAGGACGGACGGATGGACGGACAGAGAGACAGACAGACAGACAGAGAAACAGACACACAGGCAGACTGAAGGGCGGGCGGATGGACGGACAGAGAGACAGACAGACAGACAGAGACAGGCAGGCAGATAGACAGGGAGACAGACAGAGAGACAGACAGACAGGAGGCAGATAGACAGACAGACATAGAGATAGGCAGACGGACAGACTGACTGACTGACTGACAGAGAGACAGACAGAGATAAAGAAAAAAAAGAGAGAGAGAGAGAGAGAGAGAGAGAGATAGAGAGAGAAAGAGAGAGAGAGAGAGAGAGAGAGAGAGAGAGAGAGAGAGAGAGAGAGAGAGAAGAGAGAGAGAGAGAGAGAGAGAGAGAGAGAGAGAGAGAGAGAGAGCCAGACAAACAGCCAAACCAGACAGACAAACAGACAGACAAACAAACAGACAGACATACGGAGATCAAACAGAACCCATCTAAAAACACGGGAACAGCGAGGGATAGAAATACACTTTCTAGCGTTGGTTCACATCCATCACCCTCGCACATGTAAAACTAGACTGTGTGTACTACGGTAGGTTTAGGTGTGTGTGTGTGTGTGTGTGTGTGTGTGTGTGTGTGTGTGTTTGTGTGTATTTGTGTAAGTGTGTGTGTGTGTGTGTGTGTGTGTGTGTGTGTGTGTGTGTGTGTGTGTATGTGTGTGTGTGTGTGTGTGTGTGTGTGTGTGTGTGTGTGTGTGTTTCTTGTTTACATTAATCTCTGGTTATCACACATATGTTATCTTCTCTTATCATTGTCACTATGAATATAATTATAATTGTTATTATCATCACCATCATCATCATCACCATCCTCAGCCTCCTCTTCCTTCTCCTCCTCCTCATCATCATCACCATCATCATCACCATCATCATTATCTTCTCCATCATCATCATCCTCAGCCTCTTCTTCCTCATCATCATCACCATCATTATCATCACCATCACCATCATCATCACCACCACCATCATCATCATCTTAATTATCCTCCTCCTCCTCCTCATTATCATCATTACCATCACCATTATCACCAACATCTTAATTATCCTCCTCCTCCTCCTCAAAATCATTAATATCATCATTATCACCTGTTTTCACATGTTTATTTATTTATTATTCTTTCCCCATCATTACGCCAAACACATCACGATGCCAATTACATCAACTGGAATAATTCCAACAAATTTTCGGGAATCGCACTAGAAGCCAATACCATATTCTAAAAAAAAAAGTCCTCATAATTATTCCCAAAAAACTGGAATAGCTGGAATTGGGAATCCGTTCTAATTCTATATCATCTCAGTTGTTTTATAATCGAAAAAAATCTCTCGATCGGAATCAGGAATTGGAATAGTGGGAATGGATTTCGTTCTGATTGGAATGGGGATCGACTTGGAGTGGGAATCGAGAATCTGTTTTGGTTGGAATGGGAATCTGAAGCGGGAATAAATGTTACGATTGGAATTTGAAGTGGGAATGAATGTTTTGATTGGAATGGGAGTGGAAAATATCTTGATTGGAATGGGAATCGGGTTAAAGTGGGAATCGAGAGTCTGTTTGGGTTCGAATGGGAATCGGTTTGAAGCAAGAATCGAATCTGTTCTGATTGGAATGGGAATCGACCTGAAGTGGGAATAAATATGTATTGATTGAAATGGGAATCGAGCTGAAGTGGGAATCGAATCCGTTTTTGAAGAAGAGGAAGAAGAAGAAGAAGAAAAAGAAGAAGAAGAAGAAGGAGAAAAAAAGAAGAAGGAGAAGAAAGAGTAGGAGGAAGAAGGAAAAAGAGAAGAAAAAGAAAGAAAGAAAAAAGAAGAAAGGAGAAGAAGAAAGGAAGAGGAAGAGAAAATGAAGAAAAGGATGACGATGATTAAGAATAAGGAAATATACAAAGAAGAAAAAGAAAAAAAAAGATGGTGAAGCAGGAGAGAGAAAAGAGAGAAGAATAAAACAAAAGAAAACAATGATAAATAACAAGAAAATATACGAAGAAGAAAAAAGATAGTGAAGCAGGAGAAAGAGAAGAAAGAAGAAAAAAAGAAGAAAACAAGAGAAAACAAGAAAATATTTACCCGGTGTTTTGTCC
>NW_020872187.1:27547-35567 GCF_003789085.1 Penaeus vannamei
ACCCCTGTTTTACGGAACACACCAAACAATTTTTACGGACACCTATTTTTACGGAACGATCAAACCCCCTATTTTTTATCGCGGAACACATCAACCTCTATTTTTTACGGAACACATCAAACCCTATTTTTACGGACACATCAAACCGGAACACATCAAACCCTACGGAACACATCAAACCCTATTTTTACGGAACACAATCAAACCCCTATTTTTTACGGAACACCTCACATCATTTTTACGGAACACATCCCCCCTATTTTTTACGGAACACTCAAACCCCTATTTTTACGGGAACACACAAACCCCTATTTTTATTTACGAACACACCAAACCCCTATTTTTACGGAACACACAAACCCCTTTTTTACGGAACACACCACACCCTATTTTTTTACGGAACACACCAACCCCTATTTCTACGGAACACACCACACCCCTACGGCACAACGTCACAGCTTTCCCAAACACACGCCACGATTTAAACGCGCCACGTCACGCCTTTCCCGGACCCGTCACGCCGTCACGCACCTGCCCGTAGGACCGCTCAGACCTACCGTGACCGTCTTCTACCGCTAGACCTCTCGCGTGTACTCGCGTGACACAACAACGTAATAACTCGCGCAGACCTCTCGCGTACCGTACCTCGCGTGACGTCACAACAACGTCACGCACCTGCCCGTAGGACCGCTCAGACCTCTCGCGTACCGTACCTCGCGTGACGTCACAACAACGTCACGCACCTGCCCGTAGCACCTGTCATAAAGTGTCATGTCACGCCGTCACGCACCTGCCCGTAGGACCGCTCAGATCTCTCGCGTACCGTACCTCGCGTGACGTCACAACAACGTCATAACAACGTCATAACAACGTCATAAAATCGGAGAAATCACGGGAGCAGAGGACTTATCTCCTCACATACTCTCCGCCTGCGGGAGAGAGAGGGAGAGGAGGAGATCTACAGCGAGAGGGAGACTCGGCAAATACACTCGGGGGGGGAGGTGTGTTTGCCGCGCACACACACACGCACGCACGCTCTCTCTGTCTCTGTCTGTTTGTCTTGCCTTTCTGTTCGATTTTCTGCCTGTCTTGTCTGTCTCTCTCTCCCTCTCTCTCACACACACACACAACCATATATATATATATATATATATTATATATATATATATATATATATATATATATATATATATATATATATATATATACATATATGCTCACACACATGTTAATAATGCACCACACATATACACTGTATCTATCTACCCACCTGCCTGTTTCCCCTTCTCTCTCTGTCTCTATCTAACAATCTGTCTGTCACTCTCTCTCTCTATCTCCATCCCTCTCTTTTTCTCTCTGTTCTCCCTCCCTCCCACCATCTTCCCTATCCCTCTCCCTCTCTATAACCAACACAATACGAGAAAGCATCGGAAGAAGGCGATGCGAAAGAGAAAGAGCATTAATCTTCCACAAAGGAGCTTACGAGCATGTCTCACCGCTCCGAGATCCTAAGATTGACTGCGGAGGAAATTCGATTCTCGGCGCTTAAATGTTCCCAAGGCAAGGCGGCGGTTGCCATGGAGGAACGGGGAACGGAGGAGGAGGAGGTGGTGGTGGAAGAGGGCAGGGAGGGGTAGAGGATGGAGGGAGAGGAGAGGAGCAAGGGGGGAGGAGAAAGGGGGGAGGAGGAGGAGGAGGAGGAGGAGGAGTTGGAGGAAGAGGAAAAGAAGAAGAAGGAGGAGGAGGAGGAAAAGAAGAAGGAGGAGGAGGAGGAGGAAAAGAAGAAGAGAAGGAGGAGGAGGAGTAGGAAAAGAAGAAGAAGAAGGAGGAGGAGGAGGAGAGGAAAAGCAGGAGGGTAGAAGATGGGAGGGAGAAGAGAAGGGGGGGAGGAGGAGGAGGGGAGAAGGAAGAGGAGGAGGAGGAGAAGGAAGGAGGAGGGGAGAAGGAGAAGAAGAAGAAGAAGAAGAAGAAGAAGAAGAAGAAGAAAAGAAGGAGGAGGAGGAGAGGAGGGAGGAGGGGTGAGGATGGAGGGAGAGGAGAGGAGAAAGGGGAGAGGAGGAGGAATAGAGAGAAGGACAAGGAGGGAGGAGGGGGGGGAAGGGAAGGAAAGATAGAGGGAAAGGGTAGAAAGGGGAATGGAGGAGGAGAACGAGGAGAGAAAGAAGGATGGAGGAGGAGGAGGAGTAGGAGGGAGAAGAAAGGAGATGGGGAGGCAGAGAAGAGGAGGAGGAATATAAAGAGGAACAGGGACAGGAGGAAGAGTAGGAGTGGGAAAGAGAAGGAAGGAGCAGGAAGAAGAAGGAAAAAAAAGAGAAATAAAGGGGAGAGGAAAGAACAGGTGTTGAAAAAGAAGCTGAAGGTAAAGAAGAAAGAGAGGTAGAGAGAAGAGAGGAGATAGTGAAAGAGGAAGAGGAAGAAGTGAGGCTCAACGGAAGACGAATGAGGAAGAGAGAAAAACGATAAGGAGAAGGTACATTATTAAAGAATAAAAAGGGGAAATAGATACAAGAAAAGAGAGAAAGAAAATACGAAGAAAAAGAAAAAAGTAAGTCAACAAAAAACAAAACAAACAAACAAACAAGTATCAATAAAAGATAAATTAATGGTCATTACGATCCCGTTGATGATTATTCGATAATGATAATAATTAAGGAATTGATGACATTGATGAGCTGAAAAAATAAACTTTAAAAAGTGATGTTAATTTTGCTGGTAAAAAGTCTACCAACATTAAAACGTTATATATATTAATATCTATCTATATATATATATATATATAATATATATATATATATATATATATATATATATATAATTTTTTTTTTTTTTTTTTTTTTTTTTTTTTTAATTATTTTTTTATTTTTTATTTTACATGCATGATCACTGTCTATCTGTATACATACATGCATGTATAGGTAGATAGATACATACATAAGTACATGCATACATACAGATGTAAAGAAACACATCCTTATCTATATGATTCACACACACACACGCACACACACACACACACACAATTAAACACACACACACACACATACGCACACACCACAACACACACACACACACACAACACACACACACACACACACCACCAAACACACACAAACAAACAAATAAACACTCATTAAAAGTTAAAATAAGTGAATGCAGTAATAGTCATATTTTATTTTCACTATCATTATCATCATTATTATTGCCAGTTCTCATCATTATCATTAATTATGCAATTTTTTTGCAATTTACTATCGCCATCATTAGAAGTATCATCCCCTTATTCATCCTCATACAGAATTAATAATGATGATGATGATAACGATAATGGCAACATCACTTTTATATATGATAATTTGCAATCGTTATCATCATTACTATTAGCATTATTTTTTTTTTTTTCATTTTACACCTACATGTTATGTTGACATTACTATTATTGATAAAAATTGCTATCCTTATTATCATTATCATTATTATCATCATCATCACTATTATCATCCTTATTATTATTATCATTATCATTATTGATAATGTTATAATCATTGTTATAATCATTTATCACAGTTATTTTACCGTTAACTTTAAAATAAACATAAAAATAAAGAAAAAAGAAAAAGAAGAAAAAAAGAAAAAAAATATTACCAGGAGGGAGACCCAAAGAACCCCCTTCCCCTCCTCCCCTCCCCCTCCTCTCCCACCCCCTTCCTATCCCCTCCCACCCTCCCCTCTCTCTCCCCCCTTTCCCTCCCCCTCCCCTCCCCCCCTCCCCCCCCCCCCTCCCTCCCCCCCTCCCCCCCTCCCAACCCTCCCCACCCTCCGGCAAGCCATCTTGCATCTTCTCGTCTCCTCCAAGACACCGAATGTCTTTGTCTTCTTCCTCTCTCTCTTTTATCTCTCTTTATCTTTATCTTTATCTTTATCCTCTCTATCTTTCTTTTGATATCAAGGAAGAAAATGTTGTCATGAAATCCTCGTCTATTTAATCTCGGTCTATTTCAGGTGGATTTAGTTTCATTTTCTTTTATTTGGTGTGTGTTTTTTATTTATTTATTTTTTTTTTTGGGGGGGGTTGTTATGGGGTGGGAGGGGCGGAAGGGAGGGGGAGGGGAGGAGAGGGTGGTTCGATGTTGTGTGTTGTTGTTGTTGTTTGGTGGTGTAGTTTATAAATCTTTGTCATTATTATTATTATTTGGTTATTGTTGTTGTTATTGTCATTGTTATGATTATTGTGGTTATTGTTTTTTTTATTATTATTATTACTATTATAATCATCATCATCATAAACACTATCATTATCATCATCATCATCATCATAATTACCATCATTTATAATCATCATCATCATCATCATTATCATCATCATATTTACTATCTCATATCACTGGCATCGTATCTCCTTTTATCTCATTGTGACACGTGGCATCCATGTTAAGTAATTTGGAGATAATGATCACGGTCGAGTGAAAAATGAAATGCTTTGACTTCATCATTTTGTGCTTTGAATCTGGTGATGTGATGTCTCTCTTTTTCTCTCTCGCTTGTTGTCTCTCTCTCTCTCTCTCTTACTATTTGTATATCTAATCTGTTTTCGTTTATTCTCTCTTTTCTCTCTGTCTTCTCTCTCTTCTCTCTTTTTTCTCTTCCCGCTCCTTTTCCCTCTCTCTTTCACTCTTGCCCTCTTATTTCTTCTCTCATTCTTTTATCCCTCTTTCTCTCGTTTCTTTCACTTCCCCCGCCTCTTTCTCTCTCTCCCCTCCCCTCTTCTATTTCTATTTTTCCCCCTCCCCTTCCCCTCAACCCCTCTCTCTTCTCGCTCCTTCTCACTCTTTTTCTCCACAGATGAAAAAAAGAAAGAAAAAAAAAAAGATACATGTTTAACCCCTCCCCTCTCCCCTCCCTCCCCCTCCTCCCCCTCCCCTCACCCCCGCAAATTCGATAATCTCGATCACATTCATATTCCTTGATTCTCAAACTCGATCCCGCTGGGTGATCCTCGAAATCCCGCGCTGGTTTTGCAAGACTAGGCGGTCGACCTTGCAACACTCGGCGGTGGTTTTGCAACATTGTTGGTCTCCTGTGGCAACAAGGAAGGGGGTGGGGGGGAAAGAGAGGGGGTGGGGTGGGGGGTGGGTGAGGGGGATGGTGGGGGAGGGGATGGGGGTGTGGGATGGGTGGTGGGATCGGGAGGTGGGGGTGTTGGGGGAGGGTAGGAGGAATTTTTGCAATTATCAATCCATTTTTTTCTTTCAACTTAGTTTTGCAAATAATAAATAAATAAATAAATAAAAATAAACAGAAATAATAAAATGATAATAATAAAAAAGTTTGGTGATTCCCGAAACTTTTTTTTATAGATAGAGGGACGTTTTCGATGGGGAGAACGTTTGTAAGAGAGGATGAAGAAACGTTTTAAATGAGGGATGATGAAGGACCGAAGAAAACGTTCGTAAATGAGGATGATGAAAACGTTCGTAAAAGACTATGAAGAAAACGTTCGTAAGAGAGGATGAGAAAAAACGTTTGTAAGAAAGGATGGAAAAAATATCTGCAAGAGATAAAGAAACCTTTGTATGAGAGAATAAAAAAAATAAAGTTTATGAGAGGAAATGAAGCAAACGTTTGTGAGAGAAAATGAAGAAAACGTTTGTGAGAGAAATTAACAAACTTTTATGAAAAAAAATAGAAAAAACGTTTGTAAAAAAAAAAAAAAAAAAAAAAAAAAAAAAAAAAAAACGTTTGCAAGACAGGATTCAGAAAACGTTTCTCGCAGACGGAGACGCGAAAGGAACATGAAGTGTTAGTCACCGAGTCATGGAGTGACATGAAGGATCGATTATCGACCATCTTGAGGACCCTGAAGTAGCATGAAGTGTGACGTCACCGCGTGTCTGGCAACGGTGTCTGAAGGAGACGTGTCTGAAGGTTCTGTCTGACACGAACTCGCCGGCGGGAGAAGGGTGTCGTTTCGGTGTCTGGAACGGCGAGGACGGCGACGAGAACGAGAGAACGGTTGTAGAATTATCATCATCGTTAAAGATAACATTAACATCAATCATCAGAACAACACGGAACGTAACAAAAACAACATTAACAACAACAACAATCACAAAACAACAACACAACAACATCATCCTCAATCTTCAACAGCAATCAACAACAACAACATCAACAGAGTCAGACATCCACCATCAGCAACAACAACAGTAACAAAAACACATTAACAACAACAATAACAAAAAACAACAACAATACAACAACGGTATCATCCTCAATGCATCTTCAACAGCAATAACAACAACACAACAAATCACATCATCCATCAACAACAATAGCAACAACAACACATCCATCATTAATCCATCATCATCAACAACAACAAGCAATAACAACAACAAACACCGGAATTTCATCATCATCATCACAAAACAACAATAATAGCAAAACAACAACAAACAACATCATCATCAATCAACACAACAACACAACAACAACAACAATTCCAATACCACCACCACACAACACGAACTAATAACACGCTATAAACTTTTACGCTGATCTTCCGAAAGTCAAGAGATATTTGATTGTACTGACAAATATAGATGATACGACAAAATGTTGTGAAAGATTATTACTTACAACAATGACATATGAGATGGCTTTCCTTACCCCCTCCCCCCCTATCCCCCCTACCCCTTCGTCTGTCCCCAAATATGAGAAATGCGAAGAAAAACTGCAAAAAAATAATAGTAATAATAAAATAATAATAATAAAAAAGAAGAAATGGCAGGCAACACGAAGTTCGTTGCCCAAGATTGCTTATTTTTTTCATTTTTTTTTCTATTTTTCAAGTTTATCATATTTTTTTATTTTTTTCCTTCGCCCACAAAGATCGAAAAAAGTAGCTTAATGGGAAACTGTCATGGAAATATGGATTCGGATGAAAAGAAATGAATAAAAATCGAATTGAGAGGAAATAACTTGAGAGGAAAAAGTCTACCGAAGGAGGTGAAGGAAATGCGAAAATAGAAAAAATGGAGAAATAAATGGAAAGGAGAAAAGTAAAGAGAAGGATATGGAGAAAGTATTTAAGGAAATATACGATATATACGTATATATATATATATATATATATATATATATATATATATATATTAATATATATTATATCATATATATATATATATATATATATATATATAATATATATATATACTATATATTTATATTAAATATATATATATATATATAATATAATAATATTATTTATAAATATATATGATATATAGAGAGAGAGAGAGAGAGAGAGAGAGAGAGAGAGAGAGAGAGAGAGAGAGAGAGAGGAGAGAGAGTTTTGTTATAGATAGATAGTTTAGATAGATATGTGTGTGTGTGTATTATCATTATCACTGTTACTGATAATCATACATTTTTATCATTACTATTATTTCTATATCATTATTGCTTATCATCATTATCACCATTAGTATATATATATATATCTATATATATATATATATATATATATATATATATATGTATATATATTGTATATAAATATACATATGTACTAATATATATATGTTATATATATATATATCTATAATATATATATATATATGTACTAATATATATATATAATTATAATTATTATACTAATAATATATATATATATATATATATATATATAATATATATATATATATATAATATATATATATATATATATTAAGAGAGAGAGAAGAGAGAAGAGAGAGAGAGAAAGAGAGAGAGAGAGGAGAGAGAGAGAGAGAGAGAGGAGAGAGAGAGAGAGAGAAGGAGAGAGAGAGAGATAAGGAGAGAGAGAGAGATAAGGAGAGAGAGAGAGATAGAGGAGAGGAGAGAGATAGGAGAGAGAGAAGAGATAGGGAGAGGAGAGAGGAGATAGGGGAGAAAGAGAGGATAGGAGGAAAGAGAGAGAGATTGGAGAGAGGGAGGAGCAAAGAGATAGAGAGGGAGGAGAGGAGAGAGAGAGAGAAGAGAG
>NW_020872188.1:0-5000 GCF_003789085.1 Penaeus vannamei
CTAAATTAACACATTTTACACGCCTACCAATAAATCCTACAATCTCACACAAAAATAGCATACGTCTAATTAGACTACATATCACCTTAACGACTACATATACTTCACATTAAAGACTAACACCGCTTAAACCTATTCATTACCGCCTTAAACTCACACGCACCACTAAAAATATCCTTATATCACCATATCTATTCCAAATAAGTACTATCGTCCCTAAAGTTAACTTTACATATATATACCCTTAAATATAAACGCTTATATATACATTATCACCTAATTCAGAATCACTTACACCTATTATAAACGTACTAGCAACACCTAAAACGATCATAACATACCCATTTAAATATTAACCTCCAATTAATTTCCCAAAGACTACAATATATACACATCACTTTAAAAGACACATATAGCATATACCTCTTTTGAATAATAATCACCTCACGTAACAGCTACTCATAAATCCTATCAATTATCACATAAATAGAGCACTATCAGTCCATATAAAAGATCATTACATTATACCTATATTATTATAAATATAATCACTATTGCTAATACATACACTCATCTTAAATAGACTTAACTAACCCTTAAAACCTACATCCACTTAAAAACCTGTCAACTCACCCCTATAATCCTCATCATTATCCAAAACTACGTCCCTTAAAAGACTACATACCTACTATAATTAAAACCTACACAATTACCCTAAAGACTAACACCCTTTAAATACCTTAACATTCACTTAAAACTTTACATAATAATGTACCAGATACTTAAAAATTATAATCCTCAACATATCTTCCATTAAAGCTACTGTATTTCCATAAGACATTAACACCCTTAAACCTACATCCGCTAAATGAACTATACGGTTTAACAAATATACCCTTAAATAAACCTACATTACCCTAAATAGAAACTATACACACTTAATAACATCACCTTACATCTCATAAAGACTACACCTTAAAAACTACCATTCACTAAACCCATAGCACCTCAAACAATAAATTCATACGGTAACTCACTATCTATCACCTCATATGATCATTAATACGTCTCATAAAGACTAATACAATATACTCCATACTATAAAAAAAACCTACAATCACCTATAATAAACCCACGTTTATAAAACTACATTAACCTAAAATATATACATTACCTAATAATATATTTTCATATATTATATGAATCCTATAATAAATACCTACTTAAATATACCTACTAATCCTAAAACTCTATAGATACACGACACCCCTATAAAATCCTTAACATATCACCAATAATAATACTACGATCCCTAACGACAAACGCCTTAAAAACGCTAACATCCCTTTAATTAAGACTTAACATACTCATCACTATAAATAACTATACTTCACTAAAGACTACACCCTTATAAACAGCTAACAATCTCACTTAAATACCTATACTCAACGTCGCCCCCTAAATCCTACATTTCTACCAAAAGCTCAGCTGACATATCTTTCACCCAAAAAAGAACTATCACATACTCACTTATTAAAAACCTACATTCACCGCTAAATTGACATACGATAATACCCATATTAATAAAACTCATTAACATCCCTAATAAAGACTATCACCCTATAATATAACCATAACATCACCATATAAATAACTACTAGCTACGCCCTACTAATTACTCACTAACATCTTACGTAAAAATAGCTATACCGAGAATACCTCATCAATATAGACACTATCAACCTACTTAAATAATACTAATCACTATACTCAAGAACTAATAATACCCTTTAAATCACTTTTACATATTATCACCTAAATAACTCACTATGACCTCACCTATATATTTCACTACTAATCTTCACAAATGACTTTATCGTTATCACCTTAAAATAACTACAAACATTATATATACTCAGTGTCACTCTATAATCCTACACCCTAAAGTAACAAAATCACTACTTTATAAATAACGCCTACATACTCACTTAATAGTACTAACACCGCTCTAAACACCTACATCCAAATACCCATGCATTCACTCTTATAAATCCTACATTCTATACCAATACAAGATATGCGTCCCTAAATAAGACCTACAACCCTTAAACCTTACATACTCACTTTAAAATACCCTACGTACTACCTAAAACCTACATTACCTATAAATATACATATACACTAAAGACTACAACCCTTAAAACCTATACATTACTTCCATTTAAAGATCATCATAATATAATATCCACTTATAAATAAACCTTAACATGCCCTGCTTAAAATAGACTACAACACTTAAAACTACATTCGCTTATAAAACGCCTAATGACCATACTATTACTAATAGATCCTTAACTAATATCTCCTTAAAAAGCTATCGTTACCCTAGATATCATTAAAAATCCAACTTAAAAAACCTTACATTACCTTAAAATACTACTCCACTAATCAAACTACTAAAAAAGTCACTTTAAATAACTTCTTATTGATTCCGTCCTTGTTTCCAGGCGCCTGCCACTGGGAATAACCGAAGACCCAGCAGTACTAATTAAGAATGATATCAATCATTATTTAAAAATAGAGTATAAGAGACGGTACTTCATTCCAGGTCCATAGATGGTACTTTAAGATACCTATTATGTTGATCAGGAGTTATCGCTAGTAAATAAAGTGGACTCTAATACTGAACACTGCGGGTGTAGTATAGTAGTAGGGTAGTGGTATAATATGAAATAAGGTAATATCTATATAGGATAGTATTATATATTATAGTTATTATTTATTTGCACATAGATGCTCGTATTTAATATTTCCTTACCCTGGTCATGTATATATCTATACTTGTTATTTTTCTATTCTTTTATCTATGGATTAATTTCACACTCACTTTTACACTTCATCTTTTTCATTACTTAAATGTAGTTACTAAAGTATACGATTGATATTTAATCATATTAAGTAGGTCATTCACCAATTATGGTTTCTTGATTAGGATATTAGAAAAAGAGTAGATTAGGTAAAGTAGAATAAGATTAGATAAAAAGAGTAAGTATTATAGAATAGAGAGTTTTTAGAATTAAGAATAAAATGAGATAGCAATAATATAATATTGATTGAGGTTAGTCTAAGAAAAGGAGCTTTTCTTAGCTACGCATCAATTTCATCTCTTTTTATCTATAATCTCTATCTATCTTCTCTTTTTTATCTTATTCTATCTCTCCTATCCTCTCTTTTTTATCTATTGTTTACTAATCAGAAAAACCTGGAATGCTAATGGATTAAAACACAAGCCTGCTTAGAAAGAAAGAGAGAAAGAGAGACCAATAGAAAGAAGAGGGAAAAAAACAAGATACAGAGAAAGGAAAATAATAAGCGAAGCATCGGCAAAAATAACTTTCCGTAAGAGTCCACTTTTCTTTTTTACTTGTATTAAACGCCCAGTAGGTCTAACGCCTCTAAGGACCTGGATATGAAGACTCCGTCTACCTTTTTTTAACAGAAGATGTGTCATTCTAAAGTACTGCTGGGTCTCGGATTCAGTGGCCAGCGCTGGAAAATAGGACGGAACAAGGCGTTTAGGTTTTAGGGATGGGTGGGATTTTAGGGATGTAGGTTTTAAGGTGTTTAGTCTTTAGGGACGTAGCTTTTGGAGATTTGTAAAGGATTTAGGGGCATGGGTTTTAGAGGATGTAAGGTTTTAAGGGTTGTAGTCTTTATAGGGATGTAGGTTTTGTAAAGGGTGAGTCTTTAGGGATGGTGTTTTAAGGTGTAGTCTTAAGGGATGATATTATTTTTAGGAATTGTAAGGTTTTAGGGACCTGATGGGGTTTTAAGGTGTAGGTTTTTAAGGGTGTGAAGTCCTTTAGGGGACAGTAGCTTTTGGAGATGTAGGATTTAGGGGCATGGGTTTTAGGGATGTAGGTTTTAAGGGTGTAGTCTTTAGGGATGTAGGTTTTAAGGGTGGTAGTCTTTAAGGGGATGTAGGTTTTAAGGGTGTAGTCTTTAGGGACGTAGCTTTTTGTAGATGTAGGAGTTTAGGGTTGTCTATGGGTTTTAGAGGATGTAGGCCCTTTTTAAAGGGTGTATCTTTAGAGGATGTGAGCGTTTTAAGGGGTGTAGGTCTTTAGGGACGTAGCTTTTTTGGAGATGTTAGGAATTTAGGGGCGGTGGGTTTTTTGGGATGTAGGTTTTTTTTTTTGGGAGTGTTTTTAGGGATGTAGGTTTCTAGGGTGTAGGTTTTAGGGATGTAGGTTTTAAGTGGGATGTTAGTCTTTAGGGACGTAGCTTTTTGTAGGAGGGGCCTGGGTTTAGGGATGTAGGTTTTAAGGGTTTAGTCTTTAGGGATGTAGGTTTTTAGGAGGGCGTGGGTTTTAGGGATTAGGTTTTAGGTGTGTCTTTTAGGGACGTAGCTTTTGGAGATGTAGGTTTTAGGGACGTGGGTTTAGGGATGTAGGTTTTAAGGGTGTAGTCTTTAGGGACGTAGCTTTTGGAGATGTAGGTTTTAAGGATGTAGTCTTTAGGGATGTAGGTTTTAAGGGTGTAGTCTTTAGGGATGTATATTTTAGGAATGTAGGTTTTATGGGATGTGGGTTTTAAGGATGTACGTTTCATTGGATGTAAGTCTTGGGAAAATCTTAGGTATTAAGGATGGTAGGGTTCATGCGACTAGGTTTTTAGGGTATTGGGTTTAAGAAAGTTATTTCAGCGTTGTAGGCTTTAGGGATATTGGTTTCAGGGTTAGGTTTCAGTGACGCAGTTTAAGCTGTAATTTTTTGGATGCGTGTTTCAGGGTTTAAGAGATTAGGTATCAGGGAGAGAGAGAGAGAGAGAGAGAGAGAGAGAGAGAGAGAGAGAGAGAGAGAGAGAGAGAGGAGAGAGAGAGAAGAGAGAGAGAGAGAGAAAGAGAGATAAGAGAGAAAAAGGAAAAATTGTATGTTGCGTTGCGTACGTTGATATATATATATATATACTATATAATATATATATTTATATATATATTA
>NW_020872188.1:17500-22500 GCF_003789085.1 Penaeus vannamei
TTATTATGTTATTATTATTATTGCTGCTGCTTTGTTGTTATTATCATTATTGTGGATACTATTTTTCTATTCATTAAAATCATTATTATTATTCTGATTGTTGTGTTTGTTACTGTTGTTATCATCTTTCATTATCATTATTACTATCATTATCTTAATCCTTGTAATTGTTATCATTGTCATTACCAGTACTATTATCTATATTATTATTATTTATGTTGTTGTTGTTGTTTTCAATCTTATATCATTATCATTATTATTGCTTTTATTATTATTATTTCTCTTTTACTATAACTGTTATTTAATTATCATTATCATTAATACTTTTATCACTATCATTTATTTATATTGTTATCTTAATTATACTTTTATTACTTTTGTTATATTTGTTATCATCGTTACTATCATTATTATTATAATTATGATTATAATTATAATTATAATTAGAATTATGATTATGATTAATTGTTATTATCATCACTATTATCATTATTTTGATTATTGTTTTTATTTATCTTTTAACAATACCATTACTATTTCTTTTTATCATTATATATATATTATTATTATTATTTCTATTATCATTAATGTCTTCCTTACTATTGTCGTGATTATTTCTGCAATTATTCTTATCACCATAATTATCATTATCACTACTGATTTACAATCATTATCATTATTACTATTGTTGTTCTCTTTATTATCATTATCAGTATTATTATCATTATCATTATTATTATCATTATCATTATCATTTATCATTATGAATATGATTATTTGATTATAATATCATTATTCTTGTTTTTGTTATCATTATCCCTATTCTTATTATCATCATTATTATTATTATTTTTATCACTATCATCATTATGGGAGCCTTGTCTATACATGAAGGAAAAGAACACAAAAGAAAAAAAAAGCTAATTTTACTTATTCTTTGCCGGGAATCGAACCCGAGTCTACGGATTCAGAGACCGTCGTGCTAACCGTTACACCACAGAGGACTTCATGATGTTGGGTGTATGAATGAACATAATAATTTACAAAGACTGACACAGTGGATTAGAGTAGTATGCTTTCTCTTTCTCTTTTTGTTTTCCTCCATCATTACCTTTTCATTGTTATTTTTCATAACCATTATATTTCTATTATCATTAAAAGTATTACCATAATTGTTGTTGTTGTTGTCCTTGTTATTGTTATCTTTACCATCATCATTGTTATTACAATTATCTTTTTTATTGCTATTGTTATCAATTCTTATTATCATCATTACTTCGTTATTATGAATATTTCTATTACTACTTCATAATTTTTCTTATAGTCATTTCAATCGTTGTCATTATTATTACCATTAATATCCTTATTATCATAACCATAAATGTTGTTGTCATTATTATAATCACTATCATCATCATTACTATTATCACTATCATTATCATTATTATTATCACTATCCTTGATATCATTGTGATTATCATCATCACCATTATTATTATTGTTGTTATGATAATTGATATATTATCCTTATTATTGTTACTACTTTGGATATTTTTGTTGTAGGTGTTGTTAGTAGTAGTAGTATCATTATTATAATTATTATTATCATTATTTTAGAGGACAATATTAGTACTGTTATCATCATTACCATATTTTTTTTATAATTATCATCATTTCTTATGCTTATTATGAAATTAATAATTATCTCTATTATCAATATTGCCAACATTACTAATGTTGTCATTGTCATTTTTCTTACTTTTCCTATCATCATTATTATCATTATCACTACTAATAATAATCATTATCATTATCACTATTGTTGTTGTTTTTGTTACTTCCATCAATATTATCATTATTATTTATTATACACGTTATGATAAATAGCATCGTCACTTTTATCATTATTACTATTTTTATCATTATTATCATCGTTATCGAACCCGGATTTACGATTCCAAAGACCGCCGTGCAAACCGTTCTTCCGGACAGGCTTTCCTAATCAACCCACGATTGACGGATTGGACTTCTCTCAGACACTGACGAAGGGCGCGTTAAGCGGCGTCTCTTGATGTTTCAAAAGCTGTTTAACGCTGTTGCTTTTTCTTTGTTCTGTGGTTTAGAGTAATGTGAATCGTCTCTTTATTTTATTACTATTATCTTTATTACTAGATTATTGTGATTGTTACTTTCATTATTATTATTATTATTATTATTATTATTATTATTATCATTATTATTATCATATTATTATTATTATTTTATTATCATCATTCTTATTATTATTATTATCATTATATTATTATTATTGTATTATTATTATTTATTGTCATTATTATTTATTATATTTATTATTATTATTGTCATTATTATTATATTGTTATCATTATTTTTATTAGTGTATTCTTTTTATTATTATGATTTTCAGTACTTTTTATTATCATTGTTATTATTATTTCTATTGTCACTATTCTTACCATTACTATTTTTGTTATTATTACCATTTTCATTTTTACTTCCATTATCATTATTATTGTTATCACTATTGTAGTTACTATTACATTCATTATCAATGTTTATATTATTATCATGATTATTAATATCATTGTTATGATCATGATTATTTCTATTATTGTCATTGTCATTGTTCATTATCATCATTTCAATTTTCATAATCTTTATCATTTTTTTTCATTATTCTGATCATCATTAACATAATTTTTACTATTTTATTATAATTGTTATCTTTGTCACTTCTTGGATCCTTGTCCTTTCATGAAGAAGAAAAAAACAAGAAAAGAAACAAAAGAACCCGGTCTACGGATTCGGAGACCGTTGTGCTAACCGTTGCACCGCAGAGGAATTTCTTAATAGCTAATAAAATTTCTAAATATTCATAAGCACTGAAGGACATGTTAAATATGTATCTCTTCATGTTTCAAATGTTATAATGTCTTTTTTATGTTTTATGGTTCAGATTAACATGAATTATCTTACTTATATTATCATTTTTATCATTATCATTATGATGATTATTATCTTATAATTATCATTTTCATCTTTATCATGAATATTATTATTGTTGTTATTACTGGTACCAAGCAATAGCATGATAATAATGAAAAGTTTCAACTTGAATTCCCGTTTGATTTTTCAAAAACGGAAAATGAGTAACTGGCACCTAGATCGTGAGACAGACGAGAACCCTCTCCGTTAAAAGACGCCGCCGTCATCGCAGTTCTCACAGCGGAAAGGTGGCTGACGAGCCGTCCAATTCTAGGCCATGTTCTCTACTCGACTGCTGTTTCAGGCAATAATCCTAGCAAGGATTTCTCTCCAAAATAAGCGATTTTACCGAAAGCCAAAGAATATAGAATGAAGGCTTGTCCTCTGAAACAGAAAAAAATGATGGAATTTTGATTGACTTCTGAGTTGCAAATGGCCCACGCGCACACACAAGTTCAAACAAATACATACACACCTACATACATACACATACAAGTGACTGGCTTGTTTGGTTTGCTATTTTTCTCTTCATACGTTTTTATTTGTTATGGACCGTTTTCCTTTTGTTGACGTTTTACTAATTTTGGCGCATGTTTTTTTTTTTTTTTCTTTTTTTTTTTTTTTTTTTTGCTTTTCATCGCCTTATTTTGTTTTGTTAGCACACTTTCCTCTCTCTCTCTCTCTCTCTCTCTCTCTCTCTCTCTCTCTCTCTCTCTCTCTCTCTCTCTCTCTCTCTCTCTCTCTCTCTCTCTCTCTCTCTCTCTCTCTCTCTCTCTCTCTCTCTCTCTCTCTCTCTCTCTCTCTCTTCTCTTCTCTCTCTCTCTCTCTCTCTTTCTCTCTTCTCTCTCTCTCTCTCTCTCTCTCTCTCTCTCTCTCTCTCTCTCTCTCTCTCTCTCTCTATATATATATATATATATATATATATATATATATATATATATATATATATATATATATATATATATATATATATATATATATATATATATATATATATATATATATATATATATATATATATATATATCATATATATATATATATATATATATATATATATATATATATTATATATATATATTATATATATAATATATATATATATATATATATATATATATATATATATATATATATATATATATATATATATATATATATATATATATCTCTCTCTCGATTTTCCATTTGAAGACTCCAGTCACCTGTTCTCATTTCCCTCCAAGGTCTCCTTATTACCCACAATGCCCTCACGACGACAGGAAGCGACCGCGAGGCGCAAGCCTTTCTTCGTGTATTTCAACATCTGTAAAATCAATGGCCTTATGATTGAAAATGTGTAAAGAAAACTAGTTTTCACACAATTTCTTTTTGCTCAAAACTTCACGATGGTAGGAAGTCTTAACGTAATTATAGGACTGTCAGTTTAAAAATACAATGTTCCTATCCTCTTGCGTTTTTTTTTTTTTCTTCTTCTTCTTTTTATACCTGTTGTTTTTTGCGGTATCATTTCTTGGTAGAGGATTTTGTGCTTCAAAGAGCGAATTCCACAATTTCATTAAGCATTCGGCCGTAAGAGATAATTGAACCAAATAAACAATTCTATCTTTTACTATGAAATATTTTTATTATTTTTGATAATACACCGTCCATGTCCGGCGAGCGAGGGAACTCTTGAAACCAAATTTGTTCGTGACACGCAAATTTAATCCTTAAGTGCGGTTCATTCATGTTATTCGTCGTTAATTTCCATCTCTGGTATTCCAAGATTCAAGGAAAGGGAAATGAGTAAAAAGATTCCCTTGCGAAGCCCCGGTTTCATCCTGTTCCTTCAGCGCCCAAAAGGAGACCTTGCTCCCTGTGTCACGACCCCTTCGGCCAGGCAGAAGGACGGACGACTCATCATGGCTCAGAATTTCTAATGAAGTGGCAGGCAGTCGAGCAATGGCTCTCGTGTTAAATATTTTTATTTCACTTTGGCCTATCGTGTTTAA
>NW_020872188.1:27500-32500 GCF_003789085.1 Penaeus vannamei
TTTCAGTTATCCCATTCATTTTCTCGGCCCCTATGATGCCTATACATACGGTCTCCTTTCCTTTATAAGGCCTTTCGTGTTCCTAAATCTCTCCAATATTTTTCATCCTTCCTGTTTTTTCTAAGATGTTTATAACTAATTTTCTTTTTTATGCAATAGCTTTATTAATGTTTGAAAGATGAAACAGCAGTATCACGCGAAACAATTACACTTTAACCCAAACATTTAAAATGAACCAAAAACCATTAAACGAACTAATGCTCTGGGAAGCAGAAAGTATACTCATACAAAATGAACCAAAAGAAGATTCATAATAAGTAATCATTGGGTTTCATAGGAAAGATCTGTTTTAAAAGGAATGACGCTCTCGAAAGACAATTTGCCTTTATAATTCAGATGCTGACCAAACAACAAAGCTGACACTATAGTTGGAGTAGGAATGCCCCCCCCCCTTTCTCTCTCTCTCTCTCTCTCTCTCTCTCTCTCTCTCTCTCTCTCTCTCTCTATCTCTCTCTCCTCTCTCTCCTCTCTCTCTCACGCCCCCCCCCCCTCTCGCTCTCTCAAATTTTACTATGATTTAAAAGAAGGAATATATAAAGGCGAGTCCACTTTCGTGATTTTTATGCGAATGTTTTTAACAATCAGAACGAATCATGGAGATAAATACATGCTTTCTGCAGTATTTGAGAGGATCTTTTTCCCGTTATAGAAAGCGAACTTTGTTTCATTAATGTAAATATATATGCACATACATATATACATGTACAAACATGAATATGATATTAATGATAGTAATAATAATTATTGTTGTTACTATTATTATTATTAACCAAAAAAAAATGATGAAAATGATGATATTGATTATAATGATAATAATAAAAATGATAAAATTCATGGTAATGATGAAAATATAAATGATGATAATGATAATATAATGAATAAGACCAACAATAACAACAACAACAATAACAATAATAATAATAATAATAATGATGATGATGATGATGATGATAATGATAATACCAACTACAATAATGAAACTAATCACGATATCACTAATAATAATAATAACAGTAAAAATAATGTAGCAAGAGCAACAAAATAATAGTAATATTGATAATAATAATAAAATAAAATAATAATATGATAATAATACTGATAATAATAATAATGATAATGATAATAAAAATGATAATAATAATAATAATAATGATAATAATGATAATAATGATAATAATAATAATAATAATAATAATAATAATAATAATGTAAACAAAAGGAACAACATCAACAACAATAATAATAATGGTAATAATTGAGAGAAGAAACAAATTGAAGCCATAAGCGAAGCAACGACAACAATAATAATGATAGTAATAATAAGAAAAAATGAAGCCACATCCGAATAAAAGAAAAATAGTGGCCAGAGTGTCCCCAGGGAAGGCTCAGCAGCCGAGCTCTTACTCCCGGACGGCTTGCGCCACCTTACGCCTCTTCGAAGGTCCGCAAGCACTTACACGAAGGCCTGACGGCTTGCGGGCACTGACACGACCAAATTGCGGTTGCTATAGGTCAACCCACGGGGGAAGACGGGACGCAAGCACACAAGTCCTGTTGGGGACATGACGGAGACTCGAACCCGCGAACGCGGATTCCGAACTCCGACACTCTGACCACTGGGCCACGACTGCCCGAGGTCAAGGTCGCGATTGGGTCTATTTAAATCGACAATTGACGGTGCTTCCGGGGGTGTGCTTGGATAGTGGGGAGGGGGCCGGGGTGTGTGTCTCGGTATATGTGCTTGCTCATGCTCGTGCTTGCCTGCGTGTGTGTTCGTACGTGCATGTATGTGGAAGCGAGTGTGTATTTGTTTGTGTGCGTGTTTGTGTGTGTTCGCGACCGCCAAAGTAGCACGTAAATAAGGCGGTTCTGAGCGCATCTCTCTCTCTCTCTCTCTCTCTCTCTCTCTCTCTCTCTCTCTCTCTCTCTCTCTCTCTCTCTCTCTCTCTCTCTCTCTCTCTCTCTCTCTCTCTCTCTCTCTCTCTCTCTGCGACAGCGAGGAAGGGTCATAGCAACATTTTTGAATTTCTGCAGCATCATCCATCGGACTTTGGACTCGAAAGTACATAACTGACACGTCTTGATTGCGATCATATGCACAGAAATTACCCAATCAGATAAAAGTCACTTCGTCTCACGTTTCACCCAATAATCCTCGCAAAGATTTCTCTCCAAAATAAGCTTCTTTAGCGGAAGCGAAATTAAGGTCTTGGTTTGACGTCCTGAAAAAAAAAAAAAAAAAAAAAAACAGGAAAAATTGCGGAATTTTTTTGACCTAATACTAGTTACAAAAGGCCCACACGCACACGCTTAGGTACAAACACGTACACATACATAAATACCTCCCAGGGGATAACTAACAGGAACGGCTTGTTTTTTTCCATCCCGCCGGTTGCAATCAGTTTTTCCCCAATGTGTATTTTCATGTGTGTGTTTGTTTGTACTTATGTGTGTGCGTGTAGGCCATGTGCAAATCATGATAGGTCAATAGATAATTCCATTCTCTCCTATTTCAGTGTAAGACGTCAAATCAAGCCATATCTCTCCTTCACAAAATATACGTATATTCCAATGAATCGTGTTATTGTATATGTGAAATTCTCTTCCTTTATTTGAATAAGAGGAACAACAAATCCTAATAATTAAAAAAGAAAGGCGAGTGAGAAATATTTCAAATAGAAAATGCATCAAAATGCGATAAATATGCAAAGAAAGAAAAACTGAAAACAAAGAAATGTGAAAATGAGAAAAAGCGAAAGTACAAAATGCATCTTCAGTGCGACAAAAATGCGAATTAAGTAAAGTAACGCGAAAGAAAGAAAAATTGCAAAATTAAATTTTATGGTATGGATTTTTTTTCGTGGCCAATTTGCTTTTTTACAGTACAAAAAATGCACTGTAAAGTAAGGGAATGCAGGAATATAAGCAACCAGAAAGAGAATGTTGGTGAGTGTGTAAGCTAACTTAGGTATTAAAACATTCCTGCATGAAAACAAGGAGGTAGTGGTCTACATCGGGATCGAACCCGAGTCGCTCTATAAAGCAATCGTACCGCCGCACCAAAGAGACATGGATATATGGGAAATAGAGTCGTTCTGTATTTGAATAACGTATGAATTCATGTTTTTTGTTGTTGTTGTTGTTTTTTTTTTCTCTCTCTCTCTCTCTCTCTCTCTCTCTCTCTCTCTCTCTCTCTCTCTCTCTCTCTCTCTCTCTCTCTCTCTCTCTCTCTCTCTCTCTCTCTCTCTCTCAATGTAGTTTTTACAATCTATTTTTATGCTTCAATTATTTAATGCTAAAATAATTTATCATTTAAGAACTATATATCATTGTAGCAATACGGTGTGCACATTCTTGGAATTGTCTTTGTCTACCATGGGTTAAAATTAGTAGAAACTGGTAAATAAGAGAAATATTAGATATTCTAATGTGGTGTGTTATTATACGCCTATAATCAGTCATACTTCAGCTCCATCGAATTAGATGAAAGTATCAACCTCGCCATATCTTCTCTGTTCTTGGCTCCTTTAAAATACCCAGCAATGACAAAATCAGGGCTTGGGGTCCCGTCTCTGAATTGCCCTCATGACACGCGGAAAACGATACTGATATTTTCCATTTGTTCAGGATAACTCCCCATCGGTAATGATATGGAATACTTGCCTGTCACTATTGTACATGGTGTCAAATGTTAATTAAGCCGTTACCTAGTTGCATACTGCAGCTTTTTCTTCGATAGGTACAAATGGCCCCGCGCCTTCACAACTGACGCTGCATCCGTCCTTCTCTCACCTTTATCAAATTATTTTCTAAAAGGGAATTGTTCTGTGGCTACAAATGCTCGCAGACAAGACACGCGATTGTGATAATGATGATTTAGGATTTAACTCATTCAAATTTGCTGCTAGTCTGTGAAATGTTTAATGAATATCGGCTGGGCAAGGAGCAACAATGAACGCGAGATTAAGTGATCTATGAACATGTGTTTCACTATTGAAATGTATGCATACACAAACACACATGGTAATAATGCTGCTGCAAGTAATAATAACCGCAGCAGGTAAAGAAGGAGAGTGAAAAGAGGGGAGAAGGAGAGGATGGGAGAAAGGGGGGAGGGCGGGGTTACTAAGATTTAGACAGAAAGATAGCGTTAACGAAGGAAGGAGAGAGAGAAAAGAGTGTCATTTTCAGTTATTTAAGTTTTATGATATGAAAACTTTTCGCAGCCTCTTTGCTTTTGAATTCTCTCACTTTCTCTTAACATACAAAATAAAGATAAACAAAGAAATAAAAAGATAAATGAATAAAAAATACACAGTGTAAAGTAAGGGAATATAGGAAGATAAGCAACCAGAAAAATAGAAATGTTGGTGAGTGTGTAAGCTAATTTAGATATTACGGCATTCCTGCATGAAAGCAAAGAATGTCTTCTCCGGGATTGAACCCGAGTCTGTCGCTCTCTTTTATCATAGCATTATACTTATTCCATATTATCGAATTAAAACATCGCTACAACTTACAATTTAGCATGAGTTTTATTCACAACACATATTTTCTCAAAAAAAGAAAAAATAAATTAATAATAATAATAATAATAATAATAAAATGAAAAAAATGAAAAAGACTCTTGGAGCAGAGCGTGGTTTCGATCCACGGTCCTCCGGGTTATGAGCCCGGCGCGCTTCCACTGCGCTAACCTGTTGATTAGAAATGATTGATTAGGTATTATTTAGTGATATGATATCTTTATTTTAATTTGTTAAATTATTGCTGGAACTATCTTCTTAATCAGAATCACATGCAATCATGCTTATTACCTTTGTTATCATTATTATGCTTCGTGTTCAGAATACATCTGCCTTAGATATGGTTAGAATATCGGATATTAAAGAAATGCCAAAGCAGTGAGGCTGTATCATCGAGCGTTGTGCGACGATCGA
>NW_020872188.1:37500-42059 GCF_003789085.1 Penaeus vannamei
TCTCTCTTATTATCATTGATGTTATTTGGATGTTACTGTTATCATAATTAGTAGCAGTAGTAGTAAGTAGGCTCTTGAGAATCTCTCATGTTGATAGCCGGTGGCGTTTCGATCTTCTGTACCGCCTAAGATATGCCAGCTGCCCTGCATTCGGCTACCATGCGTTCCTCCAACAATGGTAATGGACATGATAGCATCAATAATTATGATAAGGGTGATAATTTTAGCAATTTCGATAATGATGATGAAGATATATTGTATTTTGTATTATAATTAAGCAGGGTAGCGCAGTGGAAGCGCGCCGGGCTCATAACCCGGAGGACCGTGGATCGAAACCATGCTCTGCTCCAGTAATGAATTTTATTTGTTTTCCTCCCGCCCCTTTCTCGAATCTACGATTACTTTATATGTTTTTTCTGTTTTGAAAGGTACGAGCGAGCAAATATTCCGTAAATTATACAATTTTCATTTACATTTTCCAAAGCTAGGACTTTCTATCATATTGTTTAAAAAATTATCTGCCTTTCCTTCTTCCCTTCTATCTATCTGTCTTTATTTGTGTAATCTCCTGTTACTATATATCACATTAGATATTCGCATATTTTTTAAAGTGCACTTTTTAATGTATGCCTATTTCTCCATCCATTTTATAGTGTTTCCTTTTTTCTTCACATTTTCCTGTTCCTCCGTTTCTCCCGTTTTCTTAATGGTTATTAATGTCGCTGATGAACTGTAATTCTCGAACTTTTATCTTACTCATGACTGTTTATCATCATTTTCATAGCTACACACCAGCTAAAGCTAATGTCATCTGCCTTTTCATCATTGAGGTCATTAAGGTAATTGATGTCATTATTATCGTTACCTTTTCCATTACTGTAACACCATCGTTATTATCATTATCATTACCATTATCAGTATAATTAGTTTCCTCTTTGCAATTATCACTACTGTCGTTATTTTATTATCATCCTCAGCATTACTATTGTCATTATCACTAATGGAATCATTACTTTCTTTATCATCATAATCATTTATACAGCCATTATCATTGCCAAAACCTACAGTTTCTGATACAGTGGCAAAGTGGGCCAATAAGATCGCTTTCTTTTTTTAACATTCCCTTTTTTTATCAGCGAGGGTTTTGTTGCTACTGTTTTTATCTTTCTAATTATCATTATCATTATTATTTATTTGCTATTATCATTATCCTTATATCAGTACCAGTACTATTGTTATTCCTAGCAATATCTCTTCATTAACATCATTTTCTTTGTCTTATATGTTGTCATTATCATGATCAGTTTCCTTATCAATACTGCCATTACTATCAGTTTCGTTGCCATTATTACTATTATTATATTATTACTACTGTTATTGCCTATCATTGTTCATATCAACATCATCACTTTTGTATATTGTCATATTACAAAAAAATAAAGAAACAGAAAAAAAAGAAATCAGCTTAAAATTTAGCATGATTTTTTCACAGCTCTTCTTTTCTAACAAAAAAAAGTGAAAAGAAATATATTATTCAATATATGATGAAAATAATAACAAAAATAAGAAATACTGGAGCACAGCGTGGTTTAGATCTAAATAAAATAATACATAAATAAATAAATATACAATGAAGAATGAAAATACAGTGAACAAAGTGAGGCGAAAGGGGAAGCAAGAGAAATGGAACAAGTAGAAAGAGAGGGAAGCGACAAGAAGGAAAACGAAGCAAACGGAAAGAGGTAGGTGTAGGAGATAAAGACGAAGATGGAAGAGAGACAAGGGAAAAAAAGAGGCCATGAGATAAAAAAGGAGAAAAGAGAAAGGAGAGGAAAACTACTAAAAAGAATGGAGAAAATAAGCTTTAGGCATAATTCTGAGTCTTTGTTCGTGAATAGACAATATAAATTGATGATATTACATTGGTTAATAGTTCTCGCCTTCAACTTGATCGGCGTGAGTTCGATCCGCTGCCAATACTGAACATTCTACAAATTTTTATTTTATCATTGTTGTTGTTGTTATTATTATGATTATGATTATTATTATTATCATTATTGTTACTATCATTATTATTTCTATTATTATTATTATTTCATTATCATTAGGGGGGGAGGTTCTTATTATCCTCATTCTTATGAAATTGTTAGTATTAATGATTTGCATAACTGTTATTGTCATTATTACCATTATCGTCATCATGATGATCTTTTTCATTATCCTTATTATTATTATCACGTTATCATTATTCATGCTATCATCAGTATTACCATCATTATTACTACTTTTATTTTCCAAAGGAGTTCCTAGTATCATCACCTTCCACTACGTCTGTTTATTTACTTGTTTTCCTCCCTTCTCTCTTTTTCTTTTACTCTCACTCTCTCACTCTCTAACCTTCTCTCTCTTTTTCTCTCTCCCTATCAAATAATCTCTCTGTCTATGTATCTATCTTATCTATCTATTTGTATTACCATCTAGGAAGAAGAGGGGAAAGTAGGAAAGGGGTAAGACTAAAGGAAAGGAAAGGAGGAGGGAGAAAGAGAGAAAAAAAGAACTAATGGAATGGATGAGAGGGGAAGGGAGACAAAAGGGTAAGAAGGAAATGGAGACGAGAGAAACAGAAAAAAAGGATAGGTACAGGAGAAAACAATAAGAAAGGTAAAAGAAAGAGAAGGGAGAGAGGGGGAGAGAGGGGCAAATGAAAAGATAAGAAGAGAACATAGAAGAGCAAGGAAAAAAATGAGGAAAAGCAGACGTAATGGAAACGATGAGGGAAGGAGAGAAAAAAGAAAGGGGTAATCAGAAGAGAGAGAGAGATAGGGAAAATAGCAAGCAGTAAAGTAAAATAAATGAAAGAGAAGGAAAGTGAGACAAGAAAGAAATGAGAGGGATTGGGTAAAAATGAGACGAAAAGGGAAACCAGAGAAAAGAGTAAGTAGAAAGGAGAAAGAATCGAAAAGAAGGAAAACGAAGCAAACGAAAAGGGAAGAGAGACAAGGATAAACCAGAAAGAAGACATAAGATAAAAAAAAAACGAAGAAAAAGGAGAAAGGGGAAAAAATAAAGAAAATTAAACAAATAAACGTATGGCTTAATAGTTTATTCCCAGGTCAAAGAAATATAAGGTTAACATGACCATATCAAATATTCATTATAATGAGATCACAACAGCAACGATAAAATAGAAATAAACAAACAAACAAAAAAGAAAATAAGTAAAACATGATAAAAAAGTAATCAGATATTGTTCCTGTCGGGAATCGAACCCGAGATTTCCTGATTCAAAGTCAGGCTCGTTAACCACTACACCACAACTACTTCTTAGTTTTGCCTAGTGTAGTTTTCTGTAATTACCTAACGGACCATATTGCTGACCATAATCAACGAAGGTGTGATGAGTGATAAACGGAGCATGAAAACCTTGAAATTCCCTCATTGAAACGGCAGGAGGAAGGATATATTTGATGTTTTCATTTTTTCTTCATCTTCGCACTCAATCAGCATTTATTGCTATTACAGAGTCGTTTCATATTTCTTTTTATATATTTGTTTATGTTCGTATATGAATATGTGTCCATCTGCATTCAGTCGCTCTTGTGTTTAAATTGTATTAACTGTATAGATTTCATCTTTTTGTTTCCCTCTTTTTGGGTTTCCTCTCTATTCTCTTTCTCTCGTATCCTGTCTTTTTAATCCTTTCTAACTGTCTGTCTTATCTATTTCTATCACTCTATCTATATATCTAACTACCAGTTAATATTCTCTCTCTGTGGCTTCGACCAATAGATTTTTCTTGTTTTGTATAAAATCAGCTTTCTTTCCCTTCATATTAAGACCTTGTAGTGTCGAGGTTAACACGACTGACTCTCAATCAGATCTCGGGTTCGATTCCCGGCGGGACAACAGATCGATTTTTTATTTTCTTTCTTTCTTTTTCATGTAACTCGTTTTCTCATATTAATATTTATTAACGTATTTCTTCTCAATACTATAATTAGAAATAGAAATTGTGATATCAAAAAATGTCGATATTTCCTTTCTTACCGTTAATTTCATCTTCATCGTCATCACAACTGTTTATTAGTAGTAGTATCATTATCATGATCATACTTGTTATTGTTATCTTATCATCATTATAATAACCAAGATAAATTATTATTTATCGCTATCATTATTACTATTAAAGCTATCGTATCATTATCATGGGAATCAATTTTTATGTCATTAATATCACCATTAATACTGCTATTCAAACTATTAACATAATGATGATTTATATTCATTTTCTTACATCTTTATTGTGATCATCATTATCATAATTATTGAATGTGGTCGAGTTAACCTTATTTCCCTCCAATGTTTACCGAATAAAAAAGTGTAATATACAATAAACTAACAGGCTATTTCAAATATTTGCTGATAGCATGGTTTTAATATATATGTGTGGTGTATGTATGTGTGTGCGTGTGTGTGTGTGTGTATATATGCATATATATGTATATATATAAATATATATATATACAACATACACACACACACACACACACACACACACA
>NW_020872189.1:15000-22500 GCF_003789085.1 Penaeus vannamei
GAGAGAGGGAGAGAGAGAGACTCAAACAACTTGCTAATGCCTACTCGAAATAACATCCTTGCACAGCGCTTCAGGAAGGAGGAGGAGGAGAGGGGGGAGGAGAGGAGGAATAGGGGGAGTAGTAGGAAGACGAAGAGAAGGATAAGAGCAGAAAAACACTGAAGGATTAATAGATAGACAGATGGATAGACACATAGACTGGGAGACAAACAGATAGATAGAAAAAGAGAGAGGGAGAGAGAGAGAGAGAGAGAGAGAGAGAGAGAGAGAGAGAAAGAGAGAAAGAGAGAAAGAAAGAGACAGACAGATAGATAGATAGATAGATAGATATAGAGAGAAAGCAGGAAGAGAAGAAACACAAAACAAACAACTGTGCAAATAAATATGATAATCCAAATAAATACAATCTTTTTAAGGTCCGTCAAGTCAACATCCTCCGGCCTAATTACGAATGGCAAAAGATTACGCGAAATTATCCCAGGTCGATAAGGTCGGGTCATGACCAGTGGCTTATTCCGCCATTCCTGACCGCAAGAAATGTCACCAGGGAACAAAGCGGACAAATAAAAAACGCGCTGACACGAGTAAATACGAACTGGAACGAATGAAAGCGAATTGGAATAGATAAGAAATGGGACAAATTAAAGCGAATTGGAACAAATAAAAGGGGGCTGGAACAAATTAAAGCGAATTGGAACAAATAATAGGAGGGCTGGAGCAAATAAAAGGAGTCTTGAACAAATAAAGGCGAGCTGGAATGAATAAAAATGAGTTGGGACAAACAAAAGCGAGCTGGAACAAATAAAAGCGAGAAGTAACACACAAAAAATGAACAGGAAGGACAAAAAAAAAAAAAAAAATGATCAGAAAAAATACAAAAACAAACAAAAAACAAAAAACGAACTGGAACAAATTAAAAACGAACGGAAACAAATAAACCACGAACAGAAACAACAATAACAACAACAAAAAACGAACAGGAACAACTAAAAAACGAACAGCAACAACAACAAAACGAACGGAAACAAATAAACCACGAATAGGAACAACAACAACAAAAACGAACAGGAAAAAAATAAATAAACAGAAAAAAATGAACAGGAACAAATAACCAACGAACAGGAACAACAGCAAAAAACGAGCAGGAACAGAACAGCATTCCAGGACGAACGAGCGCTGACGAAATGACCGAGGCCTCGCTCCATCTCCTCCTCCCTGGGGCCGGAGACACCAGCTCCTCCAGGCGGACCGCGGATCATTCCAGCTTCCTCGTGAGCATTGGAGCAGGACCTAAGGGCACTTGCGAGACCTTATACAACCCTCCTCCTTCCCCTCCTCCTTCTCCTGCTTCCCTCCTCCTCCTCCTCCTCCTCCTCCTCCTTCCCCTCTCCTCCTCCTCCTCTCTCCTGCTGCTAGGCCCGTTGCGCCTACCTCTATTCCTGATTCCTGTCCTCTAACCCTTGTTCCTATCCCCTGGTTGCATCCCCTACCGCTTCCTTTCCCCTTCCCTCATTCATGCTTTCCCTACTCTCTGATGCTGCCTCCTGTCCATACCCTCTGACCTTCTCCTTGCTCCTACCCTTCCTCTCCCAGCTGCTATTCCCCTCTCACCCCTTCCTTATCCACCTCTTCCTGTTTCTACCCTCTTTCTCCCCTCTCCCCCTCCTCTTCTCCCTACACGTACCCCCTCCCCCTCCACTTCTCCCTGCATCTGCTCCCTCTCTCCCCCTTCCCTTCCACCTCTCGCAGCTCCTGCCCACTCCCCCTACCCTCTCCCCTTCTCTCTCTCTCCTCTATCCCCCTCCCCTCTCTCCCTCTCTCCCCCCTCCACTTCTCACTGCATTTACTCCCCTACCCCTACCCCTACCCCCTTCCCTCTCTGCCTCTCCTCTACTCCCCCCTTCCCCACCCCCTTCCCCTCTCTGCCTCTCCCTCTACTCCCCCCCTTCCCTCTCCTCCTACCCCCCTCCCCCTCCCCCCCTCTCTCCCACAAGTGCCCCGGATCTCATCAGGGCCTCCTCGGGATCCCTTAACAGCACCTCAACATTATGGCTTCTTCACTAATTGCAGGTCGCTTGTCTCCTCCTACAATGCCACTCGAAAATTGATGCACACACTAATTAATGCTAATCACACCAGGCCGTTTCCTTATCGAGTTTTTTCTTTTTTTTTCGTCCGTGGGTGAGAGGCGGTAAGCACCCCGGGCGGATACGGATGTGGTTTCATTGTGGAATCGCTTGATTGCACCTGGAGTGGGATATCGAGAGCACGGATACGCAAGGTCATGTACACATACAGGCACATGTAAACACTCGTACAAAGACGCACATACAGATGCGCACACACATATACAAGCACACACACAAACACATACAAACGCACTCACACACACATACACAGACACACATACAACCACACTCACACACACATACGCAGACACACATACAACCACACACACAAACATAAAGGTGATTATGCCTTCTTGGTCAGATGAGAGACTTTGGTAGCGATCTAAACAACAACATCTATTATCTGTATTTACAAGTTATAAATATTTCTTGTTCTACTTAGACTCGATCCCTTTATCGCTCCCCCTTTCCCTGTATTTCTCTCTCTCTTCCTATCTCTGTTTGTTTCCCTGCCTTCCATCATTCTCTTTTTTAAACATATTGTCTGTTTGTTACCCCATCTGTCTCCGTCTCTCTCCTTTCCCCCATTCCATCTGCACTTTGCCCTCTCTCTCTCTTTTTTTCTGCTCTCTCTCTCTCTCTCTCTCTCTCTCTCTCTCTCTCTCACTTTTTCTGCTCTATCTATCTATCTGTCTATCTATCTATCTGTCTATCTATCGATCTATCTATCTATATATCTGCTCTCTCTCTCTCTCTCTCTCTCTGTTTCCCTCTTATTATTCAACACATTTTCTGCATTCCCCCTTTGCTGACCCTTGAATTCTTGTTTATGATTGTTGTCTCCTCATTCACTTTGCGCAAGTCTTCAGTCATCGCATCTATGCTATTTAGTTCCGTAGTCTTTTCCTTCATTTGTTTCGGTCCGTCGTCACGGGGACGAGATCAGAGACCTTTCGTAAAGAATCGGCTGCCCTTCGTTTGTCGCCGTTGATTGCACATTATAGACGATGTTGTTTTCTGTCCTTGATTGCAGTTTATAATCAGTGTTGTTGTTTGATGTGATCTTTTTTAATATCATGATTTATTGTCTTTCTTGGTGTATGAGTCCGGTTTGCCCTTTTTTGGCTTCGACTTTGGTTTACTTATGTCCATAATCTTTCTTGAGGTTGATGAATATTCGTAGCCATTTTATATAATCACGGCGATAAATCCGAAAGATGATTAAGAAAGATGACAAGTTTATGCAGTAAAAATGTTTTCGTAGATTGAACGAAGCTGATAATTATGCCTCTGTGGGTTTGAAAAGGGTTTTTATGGTCTGTTAGTACAAAGAGTGTTCGTGTTTCGTATTGCGTTCGTATGTTAATTAAGCTTTGAAGTCGGCAAATCGAAGAGCCGATGCGCGCGCACTCGAACTGGCAGTTGTTTTTTGCGTTAGTTCCTTTGTCTACTGCGCGAGGGTAAATTATCGCAAATCGACATACGCCTTGAGGGGAAAACATATAAACCGGACACACACACAGAAACATGAATAGACGTATACATACGCACACAGAAACACGCACAGAAGGATACCTATACACAGAGAAACACACACACACACGCACACAAAAACACATAGATAAACAATCACAAACACACATACATACATAAATCACCCTTCCCTCCCACCTACAGAACACAAACGCACACAAACTCCACTCCCCTCCTATACACACAAAAACACACACAGATGATCGCAAAAAACACCCACCGACGTACACCCACGAACACGAACGTTAATGACAGTGTGTCCATTACCAAAATTGAACACACGGTCGCTCATCAGAAGACCGACCAATTTCTGGTTTATATTTGCATTCACATATTTTTCGCTTTTTGTTATACAACGTGCAGTCTGTTTGGAACTTGACTTAAAAAAACGTAGCATTTTTTTGTGGACATTTTCGACATTATTCCGAGCCATTATTCATGTTCATATTCATTACTCTTCTTTTATTCATGATTCACAGAGAATGTTACTTTCTAGTGACGGGAGGATAAGACAAAAACGACAACAACAGCGACATATTCCGGGAGAACAATATCCATCTCCGTTGTTGTTAGCTGTCTGCCTGTCTGTCTGTTTGTTCCTCGGCCAGTTAGCCAGAAGCGAAAACTTTCCGGAACCGACAGATCGACCCGCCGCCTCCTCCGCTCGCAGGGCGCCAGCCTCCGCGTCCCGAGGGCGAAAGGAAGCCCTCGTTCTGCCGACGATGACCACGACCATAATGACTAGCCCCCCCCCCCATGGGAGGAGGAGGAGGGCTGTTTCTTATGATCAAAAACTAATGGCATTAAGGGAGACAGCCAGACCGGCAGCTGGAATGCTGGCCGTTCGATCTGTTCTGCGGCCGCCGTCGGTGCGATCGACGGGCTCTGTGCGTGTCTGAGGGGCGCCTTTGCTTGCTCTTCGCCAGTCATAAGTTTAGGTGTTTACACACACACACACATATATACAGACACAGACATATATATATATATATATATATATATATATATATATATATTATATAATATATATATATATATATATATATATATATATATATATATATATATATATATATATATATATATATATATATATATATATATATGATATTATATATATATGTATATATTATATATATTAATATATATATATATATATATAATATATATTATATATATAATATATATATATATATATATATATATATATATATATATATATATATATATATATATATAATATATATATATATATATATATATATATATATATATACATATATATATATATATATATATATATATATATATATATATTATATATATATATATATATATATATTATATATTATATATTATACACACACACATGTGTGTGTATGTATGTACACACACACACACACGTATATAGGTGTGTGTGTGTGCTCGCACTCATGTGTGATTTTCCATTATGTAATTGTGGAACAAGCATTATGCTACATACTTAAATTAGATGTTAGATGTTACTTCCTTGGACTTGAATATCACAAACACTCTGGATCGATGATGAACATAAAAAAATCTACATTATAATATGAAAACGATCTATCTATTACTTTTCAAAGTCAGCTAATTTGGTCTTTCTGCTAAATAGTCCTAAGGCTTAAAATAGTATGAGAATCAAACACGCCTAGCTTCTCCGTGTCTACGTGTCCTTTGTCAGTGTTTTTCTTCTTTTCGTTGCTTGTAAATGTCATTGAATTCTTTCACATTATTTTTCATCTGATTTTGTTTTATTTTTTTTATTTTCTTCTTCTTCCTCTTCTTCTTACTATTATTGTTATTTTCATTATCATTATTATCATTATTACTAACATTATTATCACTATCATTCCCATCCTTATTATTATCCTTATTATCATACTTATCATAATAATGATAACTATTGTTAATATTATAACATCATTATCCTTGCCATTATTATCCCTCTTTAGGAGGGGGAGTAGCTTAAGCTAAGTCAGGTGGGAGGAGGGGGCGGGGCTGGGTAAGGGGGTGGGGGAGGGTGTCTTAGCGCCTGATGCAATCGTCTGCAAGTTCGCATTGAGGCTAATTATGATGCCACCATAATTACAGGAGTCACTGTTACTGGCCTTTAAAAATGGCGGTCGGAGTGGCGGCTCAGGCAGACATGTTGGATAGTTTATGACTCACGCGGGTGCTGTAATTACAAACAAATGACTGTGTAATTTCCTTGGGTGTACGTGTGTTTATCTGTCCATCTCTAATTTTTTTTTGCTTCTAATATTTTTTCTTCCTAATGATTACTTTGTGTTTCCGTGTCTTTCTCGAAGAACATGTCGATATACATCTAGAGAATGTAGACCAATCCTTTTGCCGTGCGCGGAGGAATCACGTTCGCAATGCCGCTGTTTTAACGAAACGAAGAATGAACAGACGGATAATTCAATAAACTAACATAAACAAACAATAAAGCCATTAAAAAAGGACAAACAAGCAGAAACAGAGGAAGACAATCAAGCAATCAGTCAGATAAACAGAGAAAGATTGCAGAAAGAAATAAAACTATTATAAACGTGATTGCTATCGCGACGATCACCTCTTTTGTGGCTTCGTTCATTACGATAGCTGGCACGCAACGAGAACAACCCAGCCCCCTCCTGTCACCATTGACACTACACTGGCACTGTCACATCAAGACGCTGCAGGGGATCTCAAAAAGCACGGTGAAATGACCTAAAATTGCTCGCTAAAATTTTCAAGATGCTTTCCTGCCAGTCTCGCGGATAAAGGGAATGCAAAACTAGGCTAAAAAGACATGGGAACTGAAGGAGGGAGCGGGGATTCATATTCTTTTCTTTCTGTCCCTGTTTCTTCTAGTCCGTCTGTCTGTATGTATGTATATTTGTCTATCTACGGTCTGTCTGTTTCTGTCTGTCTGTCTGTCTGTCTGTCTCTCTCTCTCTCTCTCTCTCTCTCTCTCTCGTCTCTCTGTCTCTCTCTCTCTATCTCTCTCTCTCTCTTCTCTCTCTCTCTCTCTCTCTCTCTCTCTCTCTCTCTCTCTCTCTCTCTCTTCTCCCTCCCCTATCTTTCTCTCTTCTCTCTTTCTCTCTTCTCTCCTCTCTCTCTCTCTCCTCTCTTTCTCTCTCTCTCTCTCTCTCTCTCTCTCTCTCTCTCCTCTCTCTCTTCTCTCTCTCTCTTCTCTCTCTCTCTCTCTTCTCTCTTCTCTCCTCTCTCTCTCTCTCTCTCTCTCTCTCTCTCTCTCTCTCTCTCTCTCTCTCTCTCTCTCTCTCTCTCTCTCTCTCTCTCTTCTCTCTTCTCTCTCTCTCTCTCTCTCTCTCTCTCACCCTAACACACACCTAGATACAAATTAACAGAAAATGCATAAAACTACCCCCATTTCCCTACAAAACAATAACAAATAAAAAAACAAAACAAAACAAAACAAACAAACAAATAATAACAACAACAACAGCAGAAGCAGCAACAACAACAACAGCAGCAACAACAACAACAACAGCCGCAACAACAAGGCACCCGAGAAAGAGATCAAGGAAACAGCAAGAGAAAAGGGGACCGCCATGTAATCTTTCGCGTGGCTCGTCCGTCCTTTTCGGGCATGATGCTGGTTCATGCCCATGGCAGCTGGAATTGCTCCCAAGACATGGGGTGTATTTGTCCCCAAGTTTAACGTCATTTCGAGTCCCGAGTTCTAATTAAACCCCGCTGGATTAGCTGCGCCTTTGGCCTCCGCGGGAAGGCCAGGAAAGGCTGGTTCTGTATGTGGGAGTTTTGGCTCATCTTGTTCATCGATGCCTTTTGATAATAGTTCATGTAGGTT
>NW_020872189.1:27500-40000 GCF_003789085.1 Penaeus vannamei
ATGTATTGTGAGGGGAAAACGTCATGGTGCGTTCGTAGTCTTGTCTCAGGGGAGGAATAAATGAACAGGAGAACTACAACTCTTCATGTCTCTCTTTCTCCTTCTCCATCCTCTTCTTTTCCCTCTCTCTCTCTTTTCTCTCTTCCTCTCTTTTTCCCTCCCCACCTTCTCTCTCACTCTCTCATTTACTCCCTCTCGCTCTCTCTCTCCCCCTCTTTCTCCATCCTCTCTTCTTTTCCCTCTCACCCTCCTTGATCTCTTCCTCTCTTTTTCCCTCCCCACCTTCTCTCTCATTCTCTCATTTACTCCCTCTCGCTCTCTCTCTCCCCCCTCTTTCTCCATCCTCTCTTCTTTTCCCTCTCTCTCTCCTTTCTCTCTTCCTCTCTTTTTCCCCTCCCCACCTTCTCTCTCACTCTCTCATTTACTCCCTCTCGCTCTCCCCCCCCCTCTTCCTCCATCCTCTCTTCTTTTCCCTATTTCTCTCCTTTCTCTCTTCCTCTCTTTTTTTTTCCCTCCCCACCTTCTCCCTCACTCTTCATTTACTCCCTCTCGTTTCTCTCTCCCCCCCCCCCTCTTTCTCGATCTCCCTCCCTCCCTCTCTCGTGCTTCCTCCTTATTTCTGGGAGCACCGCCTCTGGCTCCTTTTACAAGCCCCAAAGTATACGCTCTGCATAATCAGCAACATGAATCAAGCAAGTGATGAGAAATAAGCACATTTAGAGGCGTAGCAGACAAATGCACAGCGGAAAAATAGGATCCAATCTGCATATACTTATTCCGGAAACCAATTTATAGGCCTATACGTCAAGTGTGGTTCGCAACCTCTTTTCTCCTTATGGCCCTCATGGTACCTCTTAAAGGCCTCTCATTATAGCCCTTCTGACACCTCCAAAAGACGTTATAGTCTTCATGTTACCTCTAAAAGACCCATCTATAAGCCTCATGTCATCTCAAAAAGAACCCAATCTATAAGCCTCATGTTATCTCAAAAGGACCCCTATTTATCAGCCTCATGTCATCTCAAAAAAGATCTATAAGCCTCATGAAACAAAAACAATATTATAAGCCTCACCTCAAAAAAAAAAAAAAAAAGAAAAAAAATCGTTATAAGCCTCACGCCATCTCAAAAAGACCCCCTATCTATAAGACCTATATCCCCTAAGAGGGACAGAAACATCCCCCCAAAAATCCCCTCTTATAATTCTCATAATACCTCCTAAAAGACCCGTCATCATAACCCTCACGACACACCATCTCCCCAGAAAAAAAACTTATCACTCTAGCCCTTACGGTCCCCCTCCAAAACAGTAAGCAGAAACGCCACTTGACTGACGAAGGGAAGTGCGAAAGCCGAAGACCCAGGCAGCGCGGTGGGAGCAGGAAAGGGGTCTTAACAGGGGTAAATGGTCCTGTAGATTACACAGGTAATTAACCGATGGAAGCTAAGGGTAGATGATGGAAGGTACAGGTAGACTGCTAATCACTAGCACTCTCAGGCAGACTAGATGGATGAAATACCAAGGGTTAACTGAGGGTGGTGGCCATGCGTGGGAGTTGGTACACAGGGCGGTTAGGTGTACGAAAAGGTTGAGATCGGGAGAATGTTTGGGGGAGAGAGAGAGAGAGAGAGAGAGAGAAGAGAGAGAGAGAAGAGAGAGAGAGGAGAGAGAGAGAGAGAGAGAGAGGAGAGAGCTAGGAGGGAGGAGAAGGAGAGAGAGAGAGGGAGAGGAGAGGGGAGAGAGGAGAGAAGGAGAGAGGGAGCGAGAGGGAGGGAGAGGAGTGAGGAGAGAGAGAGAGGGAGAAGAGAAGAGGAAGAGGAGGGAGGGGGAGAGAGGAGAGAAAGAGAGGAGGAGAGGAAATGTGACGGGGAGGAGAAGAGAGAGGGGAGGAGAGGAGAGAGGGAGAAGGAGGAGGAGAAGGAGGGGAGAGAAGAAGGGGAGAGAGGATGAAGAGGGAGGGAGGGGAGGGAAGAGGGAGGGAGAGAGGGAGGAGGGGGGGGGACGAGGGGAGAGCGAGGGAGGAAGAGGAGAGGAGAGAGGGAGGAGAGGAAGGAGAGAGAGGGGAGAAGGAGGAGGGAGGAGAGAGAGAGGGGAGGGAGGAGGGAGAGAGAGGAGAGGAGAGGGAGAGGGGGAGGGAGAGGGAGGAGGGAGAAGAGAGAGGAGAGACGAGAGAGGGAGAGGAGAGAGGGATGAGGGAGGAGAGAGTAGACGAGAGAGAAGGAGAGGAGAAGAGGACGAGAGGGAGAGGGGAGAGGAGAAAGTGGAGGAGGGAGAGATGAGAGAGGAGGGGGAGAAGAGAGGAGGGTGAGAAGGAGAGGGAGGAAGGAGAGGGAGGGGAGAGGAGGAGGAGATAGAGGGAGGAGAGAAGAGGAGAGAGAGAGAGGGAGTAGAGGAGAGAGGGGGAATAGGAGAGAGAAGAGGAGAGGAGGAGAGAGGAGAAGAAGAGAGGAGGGAGATGAGGAGACAGAGGAGGAGAAGAGGAGAGAGAGAGGAGAGAGAGAGAGAGAAGAGAGAGAGAGAGAGGAGAAGAAGGGAGAAGAGAACGGAGAGAAGAGAAGAGTAGATGATGAGAGGAGATGGGAGAAAGGGAGGACGGGATATGGGAGGAAAGGAGGAGGAGGATCGAGAGAGAAAGAGCGGGGAGGAGAGGAGAGGACAAAGAGAGGGAGGCGTGAGATGGACGCTGGATGGCTGAGAGAAGAGAGAGAGGAGAGGATGAGAGAGAGAGAGGCAGAGAGAGAGAGAGAGAGAGAGAGAGGAGAGACGAGAGAGAGAGGAGAGAGAGGAGAGAGAGAGAGAGAAGAGAGAGAGAAGAGAAGAGAGAGAGAGAGAGAGGGAGAGAGAGAGAGAGAGAGAGAGAGAGAGAGAGAGAGAGAGAGAGAGAGAGAGAGAGAGAGAGAGAGAGAGAGAGAGAGAGAGAGAGAGAGAGAGAGAGAGAGAGAGAGAGAAGAGAGAGAGAGAGAGAGAGAGAGAGAGAGAGAGAGAGAGAGGAGAGAGAGAGAGAGAGAGAGAGAGAGAGAGAGAGAGAGAGAGAGAGAGAGAGAGAGAGAGGAGAGAGAGAGAGAGAGAGAGAGAGAGAGAGAGAGAGAGAGAGAGAGAGAGAGAGAGAGAGAGAGAGGAGAGAGAGGAGAGAGAGAAAGAGAGAGAGAGAAAGAGAGGAGAGAGAGAGAGAGAGAGAGGAGAGAGAGAGAGAGAGAGAGAGAGAGAGAGAGAGAGTGAGAGTGAGAGAGAATGAGATAAAGAAAAAGAGAGAGAAGAGATAAAGAAATACATAGATGGGTGAAAAGACTGATAGATAGATAAAAAAATAACGCTATAAAGAGAGAAAGAGAACGAAATAAAGAGAGAAAGGTAACGAGATGAAGCGACCAGGAATGTACAAGCAATTAGGAAAGAACGAAGGAAACAGCAAGAAAGGGAGAGGCACAAGCGACGCCTCCCGAATCTCAAATTAAAGTCTTTTCACGTCAGAAAATTTCTGTCATCTGCTTTCAAAGGTTGGCTTTATAGCCCTCCGCCCCCCCTCCCCCCCTTTTTTTTTGCGTCAGAGCTCCGGATGGATGAAATGTCACGTTGCCGGGCTGGTCATGCGAGGCAGTGCTGTCTGGTTGTTACTCTGCCGCATCCGGGTCGAATGGCCTTTGTTGCGGGAAGTTCCGCCGTAAGTCCTTGTCTGGCAGCTGTTACTGTCTCTTGTTTGGCAATTATTGCTGTTCCTTGTCTGGCAACTGTGACTGTCCCTCGTCTGATAACTATCCCTGTCCCTTATGTGGCAACTGTCACTGCCACTGTTTGGCAAATATTCCTGTTCCTTATGTGGCAACTGTGACTTCCCCTTGTCTGGCAACTGTGACTGCCCAACAATCACTACCTCACTACGTACATAACGCTACAGGTTCTTCTTCTCTAAGGGCAGCCGATTCTAGGAAGGTCTTTCTTTCAGGAACGGTCCTATTCTCATTCTAATTTCTAAGGACAGGCGTTTCTACGTAGGTCTTTCAGGAACGGTCCTAGTTTGCTCTGAGGGCGAAAGAACTCAGCTAGCCATAATGAAAACAGGAATGTATTGTTACGTTTAAAAGATAAAAGAGAAAAGGGTAGATCTAACACTTGACTGTGTTACGACTACACTTTCAGCAAATGCAAATTGGGCATCAAGAAAGCGTCCAGTCTATGTGCCATGATCTGCAAAGTTTCTACATTCCGTTCTAAGATATTAGTAAAGTCCTTGGTTCTCTTTCAGTTTACGGAGTTTTCAGGAATTTATCTATGGTAAGAGAGAGCTAGCGAGCGAACGAGAGAGAGAGAGAGAGAGAGAGAGAGAGAGAGAGAGAGAGAGAGAGAGAGAGAGAGAGAGAGAGAGAGAGAGAGAGAGGAGAGAGAGAGAGAGAGAGAGAGAGAGAGAGAGAGAGAGTAAGATAGATAGATAGAGATAGAGGTAGATGGATAGATAGATAGATAGATAGATAGAGATAGATAGACAGAGATACATAGATAGATAGATAGATATATAGAGAGAAAGAGAAAGAGAGAAAAAGAAAAAGAGAAAGAGAAAGAGAGAAAGAGATAGATATATAGATATATAGATAGGCAGATAGAAAGATAGAAAGACAGACAGAGAGACAGACAGGCAGAGAGACAAGCAGACAGAACGAAAGAGCGAATGAGAAAGAGAAAGAAAGGGGAGAGCGAGCGAACGTCTTCATTCGAGCGAGACAAAGCCCGCCCGGCCATTGCGAGACCCAGGGCGGCCGACCTCAAAAGTCCCATTAATCTCACAATTACCAGGTTTATTCTTGCAGTCCAGCTGGGTCGTACAGGCGAACGCAGGGCCTTGAGCAGAGCCAGTCCCTGCCTACCTCGCCGTCCCTTTTTCCTTTCCAACTTCAACTTCCTGTCCCCTAATCAAAGTTCCAGAATTTGCCTCGCTTTCCCCTCCGCGCCCTGAGGGAAACTTCTAAACTTCCCTTCTTTTAACTACCTCCCCTCTACCCCCTTCTCCTGAAGGAAACTCGTGAACTTCGTTTTTTTCTCTCTCTCTTCATTAACTGAATTATCGAACTTTCTCTTTTCTTCTTTTCTCTATGTCCCTGAAGGAAACTTCCATTCTTTCTTCTTTGACGGTCCTTTCTATCCCCCTTGACCCAAAACAGGAAAACTTCCGAACTTCTCTTTCCATCTTCCCCAAATCCCATCGAGGAAACTTCTAAACTTCCCCTCTCGGGCCTTGAGGGAGGCCTTTGAACTCCCCCCCCCCCCTCTCTCTCTTAACTGCCCTCACAAACCCTTGACCCCCTAAGAAGTAAACTTCCCCACATCCCTTATTTTCCTATCTACCCATCGAGGAAACTTCTGAACTTCCCTTTTTATTTTCCTGAACCCTGAACTTCCCCTCTCTCTCTTGACTGTCCTCCCGACCCCTTGACCCCCCAAAAAGGGAAACTCCCTGAGCTCCCCTTCTCTCTTCCTCCCTTCGTACCCTCCCTCCCCGCCCCTCCCACCCTCCCACCCCTCTAAGGGTTATCGCCGGGGCACATAAACCACGGAGCTAATCAAGGTGTGCTATCAGTAATGGCTAACATTAACTTCGCTTCTCTACCTATAAATCCCATCGAATCATCCAGAATGCTCGGGGATGATCGCCTCCCTTCATTACATAACCAGAGACTGTAAACAACGGAGCCAGGAATCGATTCCGGGCCGAAGGGGGTAACTGAGCTAAAATATCGAGTCACCCGCTGCGAGCCATGGCATGTTTCTTTCATCGCAGAGAAACGGAAGCTGTGGGGTGGCACGTGGATTCTCGGACCAAAAGGTGGCATTCTCTTTCTTATATGCGAGGTAAAAGGAAAGAAAACGAACGGAGAGAGAGAGACAGACAGATATATGAATGGAGAGAGAGAGAGAGAGAGAGAGAGAGAGAGAGAGAGAGAGAGAGAGAGAGAGAGAGAGAGAGAGAGAGAGAGAGAGAGAGAGAGAGAGAGAGAGAGAGAGAGAGAGAGGGAAAGAAACAACCCACAATTCTGCCCAGCTCTCTCTGTCCATGAGGAATTTATTTTAGGCCCGTGACCCTCGGCCGTAAACCAAGATTTACGCGGGAATCTGGACTCTAGTTATGAAAATCAAGATACATAGGAGCTGTCTGTCCTCGTATATCCTTAAAGAAGATTATATGCTTAGGAGGGATATTGTGTCTCGACCGGGGCGGGCAATTTGTTTTGCCAATCATCCACCGAAGCAAAGTACGTAGCCAAAGGTAGAAGGATAGAGATATATAGACAGGAAAAGATACAAGGATAGGGATAGATAGACAGGAAATAGGGATAGATAGACAGGAAAAGATACAAGGATAGGGATAGATAGACAGGAAAAGATACAAGGACAGGGATAGATAGACAGGAAAAGATACAAGAATAGGGAGGAAGAGGAATAAAATAGGAAGAAGCATGGGTACGTATATACATACAGCTACACACAAACATACACGCACTCACACACAAGAGAAAGGTCTCTAATTCCTTTATAAAAGAAAGCTTCATTGCTTCTGTACATATATATATATATATATATATATATATATATATATATATATATATATATATATATATATATATATATATATATATATATATATATATATATATATATATATATATATATATATATATATATGTATATGTATGTATATATGTATGTGTATTATATATGTATATATATGTATATATATATATATATATATATATATATATATATATATATATATATATTATATATATATATATATATATATATATATATATATATATATATATAATATATAATAATATATATATATATAATATATATAGTGATGTATATATTTATATATACTCCCTACACACACACCACACACACACACACACACACACACACACACACACACACACACACACACACACACACACACACACAACACACACACACAAACACACACATATATATATATATATATATATATATATATATATATATATATATATATATATATATATATATATATATATATATATCACACACACACACACACACACACACATATACACACACGTGCATATATATGTGTGTGTGTATTAATTTTTTTTTTGGCTGGGTAAATTCATCCCGTTTACCGCAGCGGAATTCCAAGCGGGTTTTCTCGGGTTATTCGTTGCGTTTTCCGACGTCGGGCTGATGACGTGGGCGAATTATAAGCTGCTCGCTCTCGGGAGATAACGAAGGGGAGGAGAAAGAAAGAGGAAGGAGGAAATGTAGAGAAATAGATAGGCGTAGAAGAAAAAAATCATTTGTTAAGAAATTAAAATTGTTGGGATTTTTATCATCATTATTTCTATCGCGGTCATTTCGTTATTGTTATTTTTGATGAATCGCTATCGAAATAATTTAAGAAATAATATCATCACCATTGATAACAGATGCCCGGTATGCGGTATGAACCTATTGAAAATCAAATATAAATCAATTTAAGTTAACAGGAGGAAAAATACACTCTCTCGGGCGAACTGACTCGACATTACTAAACTGAAGACGTAGCCAACGTTCGAACAAAGAGCCCGGTACCATTTTGACAACGATAATCATCATAATGAAGATGATGGTGGTAATGATGATAATGACATTAATAGCAATTCACTAGTAGCAATAAAAGTAACGATAACAATGATAATAATGATGATATTAACAATATTAATGACAATAAAAATGAAAATAATAATTACAATAACAATAATAATGATAATAATAATGATAATTATTATACTAACAATGATATTAGTAAAAAATATTGATAATGACAGTTATGATAATAATAACAATAATGACACAAACAACAGTAATAATCATGATAATGAAATAACAATAAAAACCCTAGTAACAATAATGAAAATAAACTGTATATATTGACGTGGCTCGTTTGAGAGGCTCATTGCAGCCAGGTAAATGATGAAGCATACCTGATATTGATCAAGGGTGGTGGTCGGCGCCCCTCCCCCTCCCCCCTACCCCCGCCGTCACCCTTGTTTCCTCGCCACAAGGTGAAGGTGAGGGTAAGGGTGAGGGGTGAGGGTGGAGAGTGAAGGTGAGAGGTTTAGGGGAGAGGGAGGGTAAGCACAAAGAGCGGAGATGATTCGAAAATGATTCGAAAATGATTTGAAAAAATGACTAGAAATCGTGACGCGACATGGCATTCTCAAGGTCGTTATTTTTCTAAGTTTCTATATATTTATTTATTTATTTTTGAGAAGAAGCAGCAGCAGACATGACGTGAAAACAGCTCAAGGGGGATCGTTAGGCAGAAGGAACAAGACAGGTATTCAAGAAGCTGAAAATGTGCTGTGACGCATGCATATACACGACTCTCGCTCTCTCCCAGTCAGCTGCTTGTCTGTTCGTCCTTCTCTCTCTTCCTTACTCTACTTTTATCTTGTTCTCTCTTTCTCACCTTCTGTCTCTTTCTGTACGTCCGTTTTATTGTTTTCGTCGGTCATTTTGTGTTTATGTGTCATTTAGCTACTTTGTTTTTTTTTTTGCCTCTTTCACTTTCTCTTTTTCTTTGTCTATTTGCCTTTTTCCACAGCTTTTCTTTCCTTCCTCCTACCCATTTTGTTTGTCTCCCCCCCCCGTCTCTCTCTCTCTCTCTCTCTCTCTCTCTCTCTCTCTCTCTCTCTCTCTCTCTCTTCTCTCTCTCTCTCTCTCTCTCTCTATCTATCTATCTATCTATCTCTATCTCTACCTCTATCTATCTAGCTATTTCTCTCTCTCTCTCTCTCTCTCTCTCTCTCTCTCTCTCTCTCTCTCTCTCTCTCTCTCTCTCTCTCTCTCTCTCTCTCTCTCTCTCTCTCTCTCTCTCTCTCTCTCTCTCTCTCTCTCTCTCTCTTTGTGTGAATCTGTGTGCTCACTGATGAATTCATGTACGTGGATGTGTGTTTGTTTGGCTCTGACCGCGCATACACATTTGCATATAAACTTACACACGCTTTAAGTGAGATGCACTGCCCACGCTGAATGAGTGTTGAACATACCTGAAACAGAAAGAAAAACAACAGTTAACATAACATTACAGTAAACAGGAACATGCGGAAATGATCATGAATAGGGAAACGATTAATTAAACGATTGATCATTATGAAAAAACGAACAAGCAAAAAACGAAAATAACTTTTGCATTATGCTGTATACGTTAATGCTAAATCACAAGGTTTCAAAACACTAAAAAGCATGACGTGTGGTGCTGCACAAAATGTTATTTATATTCCGCGTCACACCAAATATTTTCCGGTTTTATCCAGTTAAATATTACACTGCCGTTTGTCCTCAGCTGTAAATAATTTTTGGCTTGATAACGTCTGAAGTCATTAGTATAGAGTACTGCTATATATTGCACTTAATGGTAGTTGCGATAATAATTATTGGTTGTAAAGATTACTATCATGATAATGCGTATCAAGTACTTTCATCATTGATACAAACAACATTCAGATACTGAAATATTCATATCTCTCTCTCTCTCTCCCCTCCCTCCTCTCTCTCTCTCTCTCTCTCTCTCTCTCTCTCTCTCTCTCTCTCTCTCTCTCTCTCTCTCTCTCTCTCTCTCTCTCTCTCTCTCTCTCTCTCTCTCTCTCTCTCTCTCTCTCTCTCTCTCTCTCTCTCTCTCTATATATATATATATATATATATATATATATATATATATGTAGCATACAAAAACGTTTTAGAATTAAATGATATGAAGTAAATAAACTAGACAGCAATAATAAAGATTATTATGAAAAATAATATATTTTACGCGCACAACGACTAAGAAAATCTACGGCCCCACAACCCAGTTTTTACTAATCCTCTCCCCGTAAGCCACCTGCCCCCTCCTTTCTTTCTCCCCTCTCCTCGACCTCTATCGTCAAGATTACCTCCTCCCCCCCCCTCCAGCCCCAAATTCCTTCTTACTCCTCCCCTCATCGCCGCCCCCCCACCTTCCACACCCTTCACCTCCCCAACTCATTTTCAAGAAAGTATATAGAGATAGTCCTAATATCAACAACCCTCATAACAAGCCCCCCCTCCTCCCCCCGACTCCTTCTCCCCCTACTCCCCCCCCCCCCCCTCTCACGATCAATCTTAATCTCTCTTCTCCTCTAATCCTCTAAGGTGAAAAATGAATTACAGGCATCATTATCTTCCTATTATTCTTATGATAATGACAATGGTCTTGATGAATTTCGAGATAATACAGTTTGTCACAATGATATAGTGACGACAACATAAAGAATAAATGTAAGGATGGTGACAACAGATAGAAAGTGATTACAACGATAATAATGGTTATGGTAGTATTGATAATAGTAATGAAAACGGAAATGAGAAGTATGAAAAAAAAACAATAATGAGGAACTTATGGAATTATTGATTATCATAATTAAGATAATGATAAGGATGAGGATGATTAAGATGATAATAATGTTAAAGCCTATGATGATAATGATGATGATAGCAATGATATTGATTATAATAATAATGGTGACGATGATAATAATGACACCAATAATAATGGTAGCAATAATAATGATAACAAAAGCATAATAATGATAACGATGGTAATAATAATAATGATAATAATATTGATAAGAATGATAATAGTAGCAGTAAGTGTGGCAATAATGAAACAAAGGATAATGATTATGATAATGATAATGATAGTAATACATAATTACATGATAATGATAAGAATGGTAACAATGAAGATTATGATAATAATAGTAATAATAACAAAAATTATAATGGTAATAACAATAATACTGGTAATAATAATGATGATAATAATGATGATGATGATGATGATAATAATAATAATAATAATGAAAGTAATAATAATAACAAAGATAAAATAATTATAAATACAACAACAATGATAATGATAATGACAATAGTGATGCAAATGATGCTAATAATAATCATAATAATTACAATCATAATAGTAATAACAATAAGAATGATAATAGTAATAATAATAATGATAACTGTAATAAAAACAATAACGATAATAACAAAAATGGTAATAACAAAGCCTGATAATGATGATGATGATAACAACAATAACAATGATAATGATAACAACAATAACAATGATAATGATAATGATAATAATGATGATAATAAGGACAATGATAATGAAAAAATACTTATAATATTGATGATGATGATAATAATAATAATAATAATAATGATAACAATCAAAATCACTGATGATAATAATGATAATGATAATGATGATAGTAATGGTAATGATAACGATGATGATGACGATAGTAATAATAATTATGATATTAGGATAGTGATGTTAATGAGATCAGTTGATCTGACAATCATGATATTGATACACCTCCATTTTCTTTCTTCCTCCACTTCTTTCCTTCCTTCCTTCCCTCCCTCTTCTTTTACCCCTCCCCTCCTCCTCCTCCCCCTCCTTCACCTGTTCCTTTCCCCTTTCTCCTCCTCTTCCTCCTTCTCCTCCTGCCCTTCCTTCACCTGTTCATTTACCCTTTCCCTCTTCTCCCTCCTCCTCCTCCTCCTCCCTCTCCCCCCTTTCTCTCTAGCACCTTTTCTCTGTCATCCTTCTCCAGCTCTCCCCTTGGTCCCTTAATCCCATAATGGCGCTGGAGCTCGAGTCCCACTGAAATATGGACTTTCGAGAGAATTATGTCGTGGAAAATTCACACGGCTGTTTGTTTATATCCGCATTCTTCTTCCTTCGGGGTAAGTGGATGGGTGGAATTCGCAGTCATGGAGCCGACTTTATGACTGGGTGCGTGATTGACTGCGTGGCTGGTCGCTGGGTGGCGGTGGAGGAGCGGGTGGAGGTGGACCTTAGAGCGGCTGGGAGCGTCCATGCGCCTCTACGGTTATTAGGTAAGTAGCTGATTGGATCGTGTACATTAGATGTCATTTTGCTTGAATTGTGTGAGTGGCTTTGATGTTTATTTCCCTTCGTCTTATTTTTTTCATTTCTTTATTTCCACCATACGTTTTCTTTCATTTATTGCATGTTGTGCGTATGCATTTTCCAAAAGTGCACATACACATTCTCCATACACCCACCCACACATTGCATACGTACACAGCACTCCTTCCAGCGCACACGACGCGCAAACGCCCTTAGTCTCTCACCTAAAAGCACCATAACCACAAAGACCCAAGACAGATAGAGGCATTATGTGAGGCTATCAGTGCATGTTCAGTATCCCGCTCGGTTCAGACATCTGGGCTTTATTGCATCAGGGATAGACGATGACTGCGGTATCAGGCAGCCTTTCCTGTTTACATGCGTTCTCTTCGGTGTCTCTGGCGGACTTAACTGTGTCTGCCTTATAGCCTTTTTTTCTTTTAGTTTGATAGGATTTATGTCGATTTTTGTCTAATGGCTTTTGTTTTGTCGATTCATTTTTCTTTTCATTTATTTCCATTATAGATTTT
>NW_020872189.1:52500-57500 GCF_003789085.1 Penaeus vannamei
AAAGAAAGAAAGAAAGAGAGAGAGAGAGAGAGAGAGAGAGAAGAGAGAGAGAGAGAGAGAGGGAGAGAGAGAGAGAGAGAAAGAGAGAGAGAGAGAGACAGAGACAGAGAAAGAGAAAGAGAGAGAGAGAGAGAGAGAGAGAGAGAGAGAGAGAGAGAGAGAGAGAGAGAGGAGAGCGAGAGCGAGAGCGAGAGCGAGAGCGAGAGAGAGAGAGAGAGAGAGAGAGAGAGAGAGAGAGAGAGAGAGAGAGAGAGAGAGAAGAGAGAGAGGAGAGAGAAGCGAGAGAGTGAGAGCGAGAGAGAGAGAGGAGAGAGAGAGAGAGAGAGAGAGAGAGAGAGAGAGAGAGAGAAGAGAGAGAAGAGAGAGAGAGAGAGAGAGAGAGAGAGAGAGCGAGAGAGAGAGAGAGAGAGAGAGAGAGAGAGAGAGAGAGCGAGAGAGGAGGGAAGGGAGGGCGAGAAAGGTATCTTGGCTACCAATCAGGGGCGAGGGAGGCAGTAATGATAGCCAATCAGAAATACGAGACGGAAAGGATAGGCAATGGCCGCCCTGGACTGGGTGATGAAAATACCTCGGGCTCTCTCTCGAATGGCCTGGCGGAGATCAAATGGGCTTTTTTCTTTATTTTTTGCGTTATTTAGAGGCGCATAATGAGATGGGGGAAGGAGGGACGGAAATACAGTGTGTAAAGTATGTTTTCGTGATCTCACACACACACACACACACAAACACACCAACACACACACACACACACACACACACACACACACACACACACACACACACACACACACACACACACACACATACGCACACACGCACACCACCTTAATAATGTGTCAAGGTATTCTACCCTTCCTTCGGCGTCCGCTTGCCGTCTATTGAGAATTTTGTTCCAGTTTACCGAGAGACAGAATATAACAGAAGTACTTCGACCAACATTCCTCTATAGAGTGATATTACTTTTCGGAATTCATGAAGAAAAATGGGTGCCGTGTGATATGAAAATAGCTATATATAATATTTCCTTTTTTTTTTTTTTTTTTTTTGGGGTGGGGGTAAGCTATAATATTATATGAATATAAATCAAGGTAAATAGGAAGGTATTTGAAGAATGTGAGAAAGTTTGTTCGGTTAAGATCACTTCACACATCTACCTCACTGTATAACTTTCCCTCATAAACCACAATTACTTTAAAACCTTTATTACCATATAAACGGCCATTTCCTAAAAAAAACTGAACCTCTAAGTAAAATTGACGACCACGGTTTCCAACTCCTTGGTCGTTTAAGTCCATTTTACCTTAATTCTTCATATCTCATCCACACATTCTTAGAAGGAAAGTATATTTTTTCTTCTCTTTCCTGGATGATGGTGAGGTACATTCAGGACTCCCCCGTATATTCTTTGATAAGAATTAATGTATATTTTCTCCGTTTTACCCAAGGTGATTGAAAAACAACACAAGAAAAAAACTCTTAGTCTAACACGCATTAACACATACACGAACCCACAATCACGATGACACACACACACATACACAGACCCTCATACACTGACCTACATACACAGACCCTCATGCACTGACACACATACACAGACCCTCATACACTGACACACATACGAATACTCACACGGAAACACGAGCACAAGGGACAAAGGCAAGTAAGGGTCTAAATAGCATACCCTTAATGGTACAGCACAGACCCATATCCTGATCACGCGATATGGTTATTTTTGAGCTCTATGTCGAGGTGAAGGAAGGGGGAAGGGTCGGGAGGAGGAGGGGGAGGGGTGGGGAGGAGAGGAGGGGAGGGCAGGGGTGAAGGGTGTGGAAGTGGTGGAAGAAGGGAGTGGGAGGGAGGAGTTGAGGTGGAGGAGGGGAGGTCTTGAGGGGGAGGGGGTAAAGGAAGGGGGAGGGGAATAGAACGGAGTGACGACAGTGGGGGGAGGAGGAGGAGGAGGAGGAGGAGGAGGAGGAGGAGGAGGAGGAGGAGGGAGGAGGAGGAGGAGGAAGGAGGAGGAGGAGGAGGAGGAGGGGATGGGGAAATGAGGGAGAAGGAAAGAGGTTGGGAAGAAGAGGGAAGGAGAAGTAACACAGAGCTAGGAGGAAGGAAGAGAGTGGAGGGAAGTGAAAGGAAAATAGAGAAAAGAAGGGAGAGGGTTGAGTCAGGGTATAGGAAAGAGAAAGAAAAGTGTGGAGGAAGAGAGGAAAAGAGAAGGGGTAGAGAGAGGATGTATGGAGGAGGAGGAAGAGGGAAGAAGGTGGAGAGGTAGAAGAAAATGGGGCAGACGGTAATTAGATAGAGGAAGAGGATGACGATGAGAAGGGAGACAAGAGACAGAAAGAAGAGAAAAGAAAATAGAAATAAGAAAAACAACAGTAATGATAATGATAAAGATAAGAACAACAGAAATGATAAAAAGGACATTACAAGCGCAAGAAGAAGAAAATAAGAAAAGTAGCAACAAACAAAGGAAAAAATCAACATCAGGACAAAATAACGACATCAACAAAAACAAGAAGACAAAAGACGATAGTGAGAGAGAGAGAGAGAGAGAGAAGAGAGAGAGAGAGAGAGAGAGAGGAGAGAGAGAGAGAGAGAGAGAGAGAGAGAGAGAGGAGAGAGAGAGAGAGAGGAAGAGAAAGAAAGAAAGAAAAGAGAAAGAGAGAGAGAGAGAGAGAGAGAGAGAGAGAGAGAGAGAGAGAGAGAGAGAAGAGAGAGAGAGAGAGAGGAGAGAGAGAGAGAGAGAGAAGAAACAAACAAACAAACAAACAAAAAAAAACGGACGAACCCTGTTTTGGTTCTAACGTCTCCGAAGATCTCCATTGATTAAGGGTAAATGGCTTTCTGCTTTAATGACAAACGTGCCATTATTTATGTTTCATACTCCGTGCAGCTGTACTTGTAGGAAACGGAATGTCGATTAGGATCTCTTTCTTTCTTCTTCCTTGCCTTTCCAGTCTTCTTGTTCTCCTATTTTCTCTTTTTTCTTGTTTTCTTTTCTCCCTCTCTTCTTCTTTCTCTTCTCTTTTCCCCCCTCCCCTCTTCCCGTCTCTCCTTTCTTCCTCTTTCCCTCTCCTCCCATTCCCCTTTTCCTTCCCCCCCTTCTCCCCCCCCCCCGGGAAAATATTGGTTACAAGGGCACGTGAGCTTGAAAAAGAAATTAGTTTGATGTACTTCTGGGATTTGGGAATACGCGAGGAGGGGGGGCGGAGTGGACGACTACCGCACAGGCTCACGCATGGGACACACACAAATATGCATTTCGCCATACTCATATGCGCTACATATAGCTATACACACCCCCGCGCCTTACCTACAGTCCACTTAATACCCACACAACACAACACACCTCATACCTACACACACCGACACACACCAGCGCACACAACACACACGCCACAAAGCAGCGCATACACACACACCACCGCACACGACTAAAACTACAACACACACACACACATGCACATAGGCACACAACCACGCCCACACACCACACACACACGCAGCTCTCATCACACACACACGCGAGGCCCTCACACACACACTATGCAGGCCTACACCACACACACGGCAGCCTCCACACCACACACACAACACTAAACAAAACACACACCCCACACAAACCCCGACACGCCCTCTCTCCCAGAGTTCCTCGAACACCACCCAATTCTTGCCTCGTAATACAATATCCTCACCAGGAAATTAAGTGTTTTTTAGTGACTCGAAGACGCCTTCCTTTTCCAGGCCTCTCTTCCAGCTCTTCGTCCAGCGAGAGCGCCGCCGCGTCGCCTTCTTCCCCGCGCTCTCGCAAAGGCTCTTTTAGTTCGTAACCCAATTTGCAGGCGCTTCGTAGAGTCATCGGCGGAGGTCTGTCTCCTGTTCTGTCTCATCCATCGTCCATCATCGGTGTGTTTTATCGTTATTATCATTATTATTATTGTCGAGTTATTATCCTTATCATGGTTGTTGTTGGTTTGCTGGCTGGTATTATTATTACTATAATCATTATTATTATTATTATCGTTATCATTATTATTATTGTTGCTATTATTGTTATCATTATTATCGTTATCACTATTATTATTATTACTATTATTGTTATCATTATTATCGTTATCATTATTATCGTTATCATTTATTAATCGTTTTATCATTATACATTAGGTTATTACCATTATCATTACTATCCTTATCCTTATCCTTATCAGTCCACTCCCTCGCTAACCCCCTTCTCTAATCCACTCTCTTGCTAATCTCCCTCCTCCCTCCTCTAATCCACTCTCCTCTCCCTCCTCCCCTCTTCACCTACTTCTCACCCTTTCCTATGACATGCTTATTCCCTTCCCTTCTGTCTCCCTCGAGGCTCCTCTCGCCGGCGACCACTTATACGACGGGTCCCGCGGCCTCCCTCAGGATTTGGCTCTTCCGCGTCCCCTTTCCCTCTCTCTCCCTCATCTGTTCTTGTTCGGGGCTTTATTGATCTATTTTTCCTTATTCGGTTTATCTCTCTCTCTTTTCTTTTCGTTCTTGTCTATTCTTTTCTTTTTTTGTGTATGGGTTTTCTAGTTTTTTTTTTTCATAATCTCTCATTTTTTCCGTTTTCTTTGGCTCTTCTCTTCTCTCTCCTGTTCTAACCCCTCTTTTTTAATGTCTTTTATCTATGGTTTTTATCTTTTATCTATTTCTCTTCTCTTTTCTTCTTTCTCTGTTGCGTTTTCCCCTCTTCCACTTTTTTTTCTTGTATCTCTTTTCTTTTTCTCGATTTCTCCCTTTCCATTTCCATCCCTCCTATTTCCCTTTCCACGTCTTCTTATATCTACTTAGCTCATTTTCTCTATTTTCTACTATATCTCTCCCTTTCTCTTTAGTCTCTCTTTCTCTCTTCGTCTCCACTCCCCTCTTTTCCATTCCTCTTCCTGTTCCCCCTTTTCTCCCTCCCTTTTCATTCCTTCATATTCCCCGTCATCCTTCTCTCCCCCATTCCGAGCGCCCCA
>NW_020872189.1:62500-65000 GCF_003789085.1 Penaeus vannamei
GGAGGAGGAGGAGTAGTAGGAAGTGGAGGAGGAAAGGGAGGCAGGGGGACGAAGAGGGAAGGAGGTGGAAGAGGAAAGGGAGAGAAGAGAAGAGAAGGGAGGGAGGAGGAAAAGTATGAGGGTGGAAGAGGAAGAAGAAAGAAGAGGTGGGAGAAAGAGGTGAAGGAAGAGGGAACATGAGGAGGAGGAGTTGGAGGTGGAAGAGAAAAGAGAGGGAAAAGGGGAAAAGAAGGAGAGGAGGAAGGGAGAGATTGGAAGAAGAGAAGGAGAAGGGGAGACATCAGAACGAAGAAGAAGAGAAGTGAAAAAAATGAAAAGGGAAGGAAAAGGCAGGAGGAAGAGGAGCGGAGAGAGAAGTAGGCGAAGAAGGGAAGGAGAGGGGGGGGGGAGGAGGGGAAGAAGGGAAGCAGGAGGGAGGGGGGGGTTGAAATTGACGGAGGTGGAGGGAATAGGGGGGGGGGAGGTAGCAGGGTCTCTGTTGCTTCTATATTTTGACGACCTTGTTTTCGCCTTCGTGAATATCAGTCGTACTTTTGTCGTGGTTTCATAGGTATTTTTCCGTTCTTTTTTTCTCTTTTCTTTTCCTAATTCTTTCTATCTCTTACACTTTCGTTGTCATTTAATATGGTTTGTTTGCTTTGTCTCTTCTTTGACGTCATTTCATTCCACCAAGTCTAATACTATTGCTTTCTCTGTCTCTCTCTCTCTTTCTATTTCTCTCTCTCGCTCTCTCTCTCTTTTTCACTCTCTCTCTCTCTTTTCGTCCCTTATTTCCATTTTTCATACCCCTCCCTACACTTTTTTTTTTCTCTCATCTATCCTATCCTTCCCTCTCGCTCTCCTTTTCTCTCCCTCTCCATCTCTGTCCCTTTCCCATTTTCTGCCTCCTTTCATTTCCCTTTCCGTATCCTCCCTTATTTCCTTCCTCGTCTACCTTCCTTCCCTTTCCCTCTCCCTCTCTCTTTCTCTCCTTCTCCCTTCCTCTCCCTTTCCTCTCCCTCTCTCTTTCCCTCCTTCTCCTTTCCCTCCTTCTCCCTTTCCTCTCCCTCCCTCTCTCTTTCCCTCCGTTTCCCTTTCCCTCTCCCTTTCCCGCTTCCCCTCTCCCTTCCCTCTCCTCCTTCCTCTCTCTCTCCTGCCTCTCTGTCTCCTGTTTCCTCTCTCCCTTCCCTCTCCCGCTTCCTCTCTCCCTTCCCTCTCCCTCTCCTTCCCGCAGTCCCGAAATCGCCTTTCATTTCACATTCCGACAGTGTCTGCGCGTCGGAGCTTATGTGATAATAGGACGCCTGAGGAACCTTGTTTTACCTGGTTAAAAACACCAGTGTCTCTGTCGTCTGTCTGTTTGTCTCTTTCTGTCTGTCTTTATCTGTCAGTTTATCTTTGTGTCCGTCTTTATCTGTCTGTTTGTCTTTTTCTGTCTGTCTGCCTTTCTGTCTGTTTGTCTTTTTCTGTCTGTCTGCCTTTCTGTCTGTTTGTCTTTTGTCTTTTTGTCTGTGTCTGTTCTTAAGAGTGTGTTTTTATGTCAGTCTGTTTACTTGTTGTGTTGACACTATTTTTTTCTTTATTTTTTTCCTTTTTTTTTTCTGTTTCTCTTACCTCTTACTCTTTCTCGCATTTCTCTTCTTCTCATATTCCTCTCTCTTTCTGTCTTAGGATTGCCTTCGTTTTTTCTTCATCTTTGCCTTCTCTTCCTCTTTGGTCTGCGGCTCTGTGTTTGTAGTCTCTCTCTCTCTCTCTCTCTCTCTCTCTCTCTCTCTCTCTCTCCTCTCTCTCTCTCTCTCTCTCTCTCTCTCATCTCTCTCTCTCTTCTCTCTCTCTCTTCTCTCTCTCTCTCTCTCTCTCTCTCTCTCTCTCTCTCCTCTCTCTCTCTCTCTCTCCTCTCTCTCTCTCTCTCTCCTCTCTCTCTCCTCTCTCTCTCTCTCTGCCTTCCCCTAAAATACTGTTTCTTAAAGTGTGGTTTGTGGTCTATGGAATGTTCCAAGGGGGCCGCGGGCTACTTTGGCTTGCAAATTGAGTAATGCCAGTAAGTTTATCTAGAAAAGAGTCTCCAATGTTATTAATGTGACTTTCTTCTTCTTAGAGTCGGCTTTATGTTCATTCTTTTACTTGAAATCAATCTTCAGTTAATATTTGTCCTCAGAGTGACAAGGCTTTTTCGGCAATATATTCGTGTACATTGAGTTTAAGGTTTAAGGTCCGCGAGAATGAAAACTGACTCTTAAAAGGGTCCATCACATGAAAAAGTTTGTCACACTGCGCTGAAGCTTTTCCTTCCTAGGTCCTCCTCCTTTCCTGTCATCCTACTCTCCTCCTTCCTCTTCCTCGTCCACTCTCCATCCTGCTTTTCATTCTCTCTCTTCTCCTCGTCTCCTTCCTCCTTTATTTCCTCTCCTCTCCTCTCCTCTCTTTCCTCTTTTTCATTTCTACCATATCATCTTTCTCCTCTCATCTCCCACCTCCTTATTCTCTTCCTCCCCCTCCTACTCTCCTTCCTCTTCCATCT
>NW_020872189.1:70000-75000 GCF_003789085.1 Penaeus vannamei
GCTTGTTTGGAAGTGTAGTCCACTGCAGGTAGTCGCTGCTGAGGTGTTGAGAAAGGCGCTGTAAATAATGCTTGTTGATGTGGCTACCTCACTCCTATTGCGTATTATATTGGTATGCTATCGTTACTACTGTCGTCAATATTATCATCATAATTATTACTATCAGCATTGTCATCAGTGTCATTATCATGATTTTTACCATCATCATTCACATTTTTCATATCATTCATATGATATCCCTAATCATAAACGTCAGTATTTAATACTGACGTTATGATTATTGTCCTCATTGCCATCATTTCTCTTCACAACCATCCAATCAACCATGATATATTTTGCACCTGGACAGTCTGTTTATATTGTACCTTAAGTTTAACTGAAGTTCTGAAAAATTCACGTGACACTTCCAACATCCATTTTTGTCTCAAATTTCTGTAAATAAAGGGCTTTTATTTATGGATGAGTATGCCAGTTGCTAAATACGACTGTCTATTTTCGGTCTGTCAAGTTTAAATAGATAGCTATCAATACATTTTTTTTGATGATTTCCAACTATTCGCCTGAAGTGAGTATGGATTCATCTGAAGCACTTTAAGGACTATGAATAAATTTTCTCTTCCATTTCGACATACCATGCTCATCCACAAGTACTCGGCTATTGTTATAATCACCCTTTAAAACTATTAGAACTGTTGCATGGGTTATAGACAGATGACAATAGATGGCAACAATCACTACCTTCTTCCATGTGAGTGAGAATGAGAGTGAGTGTGATGTGAGTGTGAATGTGAGTGTGAGTGTGAGTGTGAATGTGAGTGTGAGTGTGATTGTGAGTGTGAATGTGAGTATGAGTGTAAGTGTGAATGTGAGTGTGAATGTGAGTGTGAGTGTGAGTGTGTGAGTGTGAGTGTGAATGTGAGTGTGAGTGTGATGTGAGTGTGATGTGAGTATGAGTGTGAGTGTGAATGTGTGTGAGTGTGTGAGTGTGGTGTGAGTGTGAATGTGAGTGGTGAGTGTGAATGTGAGTGTGTGAGTGAGTGTGTGAGTGTGCGTGTGAGTGTGAATGTGAGTGTGAGTGTGTGTGTGAGTGTGAGTGTGAGTGTGAATGTGAGTGTGAGTGAGTGTGAGTGTGAGTGTGAGTGTGAGTGTGAGTGTGAGTGTGAGTGTGTGTGAGTGTGAGTGTGAATGTGAGTGTGTGTGAGTGTGAGTGTGAATGTGAGTGTGAGTGTGTGAGTGTGTGTGTGTGTGTGAGTGTGTGTGGTGTGTGTGTGTGTGTGTGTGTGTGTGTGTGTGTGTGTGTGTGTTGTGTGTGTGTGTGTGTGTGTGTGTGTGTGTGTGTGTGTGTGTGTGTGTGTGTGTGTGTGTGTGTGTGTGTGTGTGTGTGAGAGAGAGAGAGAGAGAGAGAGAGAGAGAGAGAGAGAGAGAGAGAGAGAGAGAGAGAGAGAGAGAGAGACAGAGACAGAGAGAGAAAAAAGAGAGAGAGAAAGAATGAAATTAAGAGAGAAAGAAAGAAAGAAAGACAGAGAACGTACACAAAGACTACCAGCTGCTAATGCTAGAGCAATTCATCATGGTTCATAAACTACTAAAGAACCTTCTACCCGAAAGCGTTGTCTCTTTGAAGTGCTCCGTGGCTCTGGCTGCTAACGGCTATCCGGAGAATTTTCTTGCAACCCGAACGTCAACAAACAAAACCCCTTTAACTGGTAGCTAATGAGCCTTGTCACGGTTTTGGTAATCTAATTTCCCGCCCTGTCCCGAAATGCCCCTGACGAACGCAAACTCTGTCTGTTAGAAATTAATGGAATAGCGTGTTGCAAAGAAAAGCAAAAAAATAAATAAAAAATGAAAAAAATAAAATAGATAAAGAATTGAAAAAGAATAAAAAAAATAATGATCATAATTGTTCATGTTTCAGTTGTTTTCTCTCCTTTTTTGCACAAATTTTCATATATAATTATGGTAAAAAAAAATCGCCCGGGTGTCTGAGTTTCTACTAATATATCGTTTATTGATTTGATAATGTTAGTAAATTAGCATGAATAATAAATGATTTTACAGACTTGTGCATCGTATGCTACACTTTCACCCACTGGAAATCTTTAAGGATTTCATATACATCATTTAGATCCAGACAAAAACACGCTCTTTCTCTATCTCCTTGTCTCTTTGTCTCTCTCTTTCTCTCTCTCTCTCTCTCTCTCTCTCTCTCTCTCTCTCTCTCTCTCTCTCTTCTCTCTTCTCTCTCTCTCTCTCTCTCTCTCTCTCTCTCTCTCTCTCTCTCTCTCTCACACACACACACACACACACACACACACACACATACAGACACACACCTACACAGACACACACACACACATACAGACACACACCTACACAGACACACACACACACATACAGACACACACCTACACACACGTTCTAACAAAAAGTATCAATAGTTGTAGTACTAGCAATTACACCACAATTTGCATTATTCTAGAAATAATTTATATTACTCATATACGTTTTTTAAAATTACCATTGCTTTATTGTGGTTATTTTTAGATGGAAAAATAAATAAAGAAGGAAAAAACTATATATATATATATATATATATATATATATATATATATATATATTATATTATATATATATATATATATATATATATAATAACTGTTAGGGGGGGGGGGTAGCACGAGGCGTGTGCAATGCCCGGTGGCCCTGAAACAAAGAACTCTTGATTAATTAGATTTGATCAAGCTTTAGGAGCAGCCGAGGGTGGGGTATTATGGAAAGAAAGGAGGGGGAAGGGGGCTGAAGAGGGAAGGGGAGTTGGGAAGGGGGCGGGGAAAGGAGGGGAGAGGGAGGGAGGTGTTGCGCCTTCTATCAATGAAGTTTGTTTGTATTTTCAATGGACTCTTTGTCGATTTATTGATTTGCCATCTCTCCGTCTGCACTCCTTCCCTACTCTTACCACTCTGATAATCTTATTTTTTTCTCCTTCCTTTCCTCTTCCTTTAATTTCTCTTCTGCTTCTCCCTTATACGTCCTTCGTTATGTTTTCTATTTTTTCTACTTCTAATTCCTCCTTTTCTCACCCCTCTCCCTTTTCCCCTCTTCTTCTAACGCTTTCTTCCCCTACTGTATATGATTGCAGATCCCCCCCCCCCCCGTCCCACCATGTACTCCCCCGCCAAAGTATAGCCGGCAAATTGCTCGTAATGTTCAAACAATATCTCATGCTAGACTTTGATAGCTGGCACTCCAAGCTGGCTCTGACGGGGGAGGGGGAAGGGAAAGGGAGAGGGGAAGGGGAGGGGGAGGACTCTCTACGCATGAACAAGGAGGCACGCTATGCTGCAATGTGGAACAAACTATGTTGCTATAGGAGACAAGCTATGTTGCAATTGGAGACATGCTACGTTGCATGGAGTACAAGGGCGCTGCCTTGCTATAGCAGTAGACTGCTACATTTTACGAAATACTCTCTTCGAAGTACCGGAATGTAAGTGTCACACCCCAACCAGAGTGCGTTATCAACACCCCTTTTCCTTCTTTAAAACGTTAGTAAATCTCGCCACGCCCCTTCGTACCAGAGATTACCATGCGAAAGGAGTATCTTTCACTCGTCGCGTAACCACAGCTCTTATTTACGAGAGGTTTTGTGTGTTTTCGTACTACTCCTCCATCGACCACGGCGCCAGCAACCTGTGGCGGGCCTTTACACAGACCCGTCACGGCATTCAGACTCGGCGTTGAATGACTTGTGACGCACTCTCCCCGTGACGGATACGCGTTGTTCACCGACACAGGGTTCATGGAGTGCTATTCGAGGGCAACAAAATGCAGTTAGCGTCACGTTTCCACGATGGTACGAATTTTTCCTGTCATGGAAGCGTCACCGTGTGTCATTCCTCTCTGAGTAGAGTGAAATCGGTCTATATTACGCGAGAGGAAGAAAGGCTTGCGAGAATGTATTGCACATGCGTCGATATACATTACGTGGTATATATGTATCGATGGAGATGAATGACAAAACACTCTACAGTGTTGACGCAATGGTTGAGAAACCCATTCTGTACAAAATAGGTTTTCATATCGAAAATATGGCGGTAGATTGATGGACACGGAAATAGAGAGAGAGAGAGAGAGAGAGAGAGAGAGAAGGGGGGATTAAATATCTTTAAAAGATAGATGAGATAGAAAGAGAGATAGACAGATGTATCGAGAGAAAACATACGAGGACACATACCCATCTACCCGCCCACGCTTAAGATGACTGTAAGGAGAGCAATATGTGTCTTGTCACATGATGTCTGCATGTTGACTCATGTGTATGTGTCATTTGCACACATATCACACACAAGGAACACATCGCAAACGTCACACAGCGTTTGCAGGGAAGACAAAACACAAAGTCTTTGTTTTGTCTGGTGAACATGATAAAAGAAAAGGAAAAAAAATAATGCAAAAGATTGCTTAGCCTCCCTGTCATTGCATTTCCAAATTGTATTGCCTGGTCGGTCTATTGTCTGTTTGATATATTCAAATTTATGCTGATCAGACTAGAGAACCTCCTCCCCCCCCCCATCCCTCCTGCCGACCCCTCCCCCAAACTCTCACCCACTCCTACCCCTCAAAAATTATCTCTCTTTGTTCCACGAGACAAGCAGAGTGAAGGAAAGCAAACACACCAAACGGAGTCATTTTAATACACACTAATGTTCAGAAAGTCAGCTTGCTTTGTTTGCATTGTGCGCCGGAACGATTGATTTCTCGAAATGGTGATAACGCTTTTAAGCTAATGAAGGGAAAGAGGAGGAAGAGGAAGAGGAAGAAAAGGGGGAGGTAGATGGAAATGGAAAATGTAGGAAGTTTTTTTTTTCTAAAGGGGGGATATCATTGAGATGATTTTGACTCATTTATTTTACTAGATTTTCATCTTCAGTAACGAGAAATCGACTGGTCAGAATCTAACAAGTATATTACTAATACCAAGGCTAAGGAAGATGTTG
>NW_020872189.1:82500-90000 GCF_003789085.1 Penaeus vannamei
CTTGTCCTCTTTTCCGTGTCTTTTTTCTCGTGTTTTCCCTCGAGTTTTCCGTCCCATCAACAAGAGGCGTGACTTGGAAACACACGAAAAGGAAACTCACGCGCAAACACACACACATCCTCGCGCCGACCCTTCCAACCGGCCGTCCACGCTGCTGCCTTTTGTCCCACGGTTCTTTATCCGTCTTTGGCCTCTCTCTCTCTCTTGCGACTCGTTCGATGTCCTCAGAAGTCGTGCGAGGTCAAACGAGGTCAATGGAGAGCACGGGAGGCCACATCTAGAAGCGGCGGTCCATCCTGTTGCGTCGTTGCCTCACTTGTTGCACGGGGGACGCGCTGGCGAAGGCGGCGGCAGCATCACCGCTTCTCTCACTCTCTCCCTGGTCAGATAGTGATCCCGGGGATGCCCGAGGCCAGCAGGAGCATCCGATGACAAAGATGGCGCTTATGGGAGGTCGCGAGAGCTGGTTCGAAATCCTAAAGAATACAAGGATCCCTGGCGGAAGACCGAATACTTGAGAGAAACCAAAGCTGTGGTGAAAATTTCGTTATGCTCGGGCGAGCGGCGTGGCGATGGCGATGGAAGGGGACGCGTCGGTAATGGCGGACGGACGCAGGATCTGTGAAGCGTCATTCCTTTGTTGGTCGGCGAATATGGCTGAGGGCTGGCGGATGGGGAAGGGCGGCCTAGTGGGAGGGGCCGACGACCAACCGAAGTATTCTGGTTCACGCATCCCGACGCCAGGCTATCAAAGACAGTACCAAAATCTTTGTTTCGAGGCGTAGCACTGAAAACTTGCGGTTCTGTGAGGGCCGCAAGAACGCCACATTCCCGCCCTCTCCCCCCTCTCTCCTCCCACCCCCCGAATCACAAACCACCGTCAACCGCGTCGCTCACAAACCACAAGTCTCTCTCGCAGGAATACTTACCTTTGTGCAAATGGTTAGTCTTGCATGTAGGGCTCGGCCACGCAAGCGAGAACAGCGAAAGCACTTCCCGCGAGCGCTCTCCGAGGGGCCGCTGCGCTGCCCTTCGCTCCCTGACTCCCTGTGAGGAAATCGCCGAGCTTGGAGCCCGTCGCCGAGCGGAGGTGGAGCGTCCGGCCCACCTGTGTGCGACTCCCGACGGCAGCGGTGTGGACCTGCAGGTGTCTTGACGTGTGTGTGCCTGCGTGTCCGTGTGTGGATGTGTGTGTGTGTCTGCGTGTGTGTGCGTGCGTGTGTCTGTGTAGGTGTAGGAGGTTGAGAGTAAGGGTAAGGGGGCGTGTCTGTCTCTGTGTGTGTGTATATGTGGGCACGCTCCGTCGACGCACACACTTAACACCCACACCAGGTAGGCACACGAGCGTCCCTGGAAGCGACGGGAACGAAAGCGGCGGACGCGAGGCTGGGGAGCGAGTGAGCGAGTGAGCGAGTGAGGGAGGGGAGGTGAGGCCCAGCACCGGCATGGGACACGCCCTGTGTCCCCGCCCCTCGCCCACACCCCAGTTGCGCACTACCTCTCCTGGCCCGCCGGTGAGTCTTTGTGTGCCTTCCCTCTCCGCGCCCTCTCTCTGCTCCCTCTCCTCTCTCTCTCTCTCCTCCTTCTCTCTCTCTCTCTCTCACTCTTTTCTCTCTCTCTCTCTCTCTCGCACACGCCCATCACTCACCTCGCCCTTTCCGCCCATCGTTTCCCCTCGCCCCCCGCGTCCCATCCCTCCCCTCGCCCTCGTCCCATCTCCTCCCCTCGCCCAATCGTCCCATCCCTCCCCGTCGCCCTCCCTTCGCCGCTCGTCACCATCCCTCCCCTCGCCCCCTCCGCCCTCGTCCCATCCCTCCTCGCCCCTCGTCCCCCTCCCCTCGCCCCCTCGTCCCACTCCTCCCCATCCCATCCCTCCCCTCGCCCCCCTCGTCCCATCCCTCCCCTCTCGTCCCCCCTCCCCTCGCCATGCCCCCCTCGTCCCATCCTCCCCTCGCCCCCTCATCCCTCCCCTCGCCCTCCCCCCCTCCCCTGCCCCCCGTCCCATCCCTCCCCTCTGCCCAATCCCTCCCTGAATCCCGTCCCCTCGACCCCCTCGTCCCATCCCTTCCCCTGTCGCCCTCTCTCGCTCCCCCATCCCTCCCCTCACTCCCCTCGTCCCATCCCTTCCCTCGCCCCCCTCGTCCCTCCTCGCCCCTCGTCGCCCCTCGCCCCTTCCTCCCTCGCCCCCCTCGTCCCATCCCTCACCCTCCTCGTCCCATCCCTCGTCCCCATTCCCTCCCTCCCCGTCCTCGTCCGCACCCGTCGTCCATCCCTCCCATCGTCCCCCCCGTCCCACCCCTCCCCTCGCCGCCCTTCCCCCCCGCCCCTCCCTCCCCTCGCCCCCTCCCCTCGCCCTCGTCCATCCCTCCCCCTCGCCCCCCGCATCCCCCTCGTCCCATCCCTCCCCTCGCCCCCTCGTCCCATCCTCCCGTCGCCCTCGTCCATTCCTCCCCTCGCCCCCCTCGTCCCATACCTCCTCGCCCCCCGTCCCATCCTCCCTCGCCCCTCGTCCCATCCCTCCCTCGCTCCCCTCCGTCCCATCCCTCCCTCGCTCCGCTCGGTCGCATCCCTCCCCTCGGCCCCGGTTCCATATCCTCCCCTCCCCCTCGGCCATCCCTCCCTCGGCCCCACCGTCCCATCCTCTCGCCCCTCGTCCGACATCCCTCCCCTCGCCCCCCTCGTCCCATCCTCCCCCTCGCCTCCCCTCGTTCCCATCCCTTCCACTCGCCCCCCTCGTCCACTCCCTCCCTCCCCCCTCGGTCCATCCCTCCCTCGCCCGCCCTCGTCCCATCCCTCCCGCTCCCCCCCTCGTCCCATCCTCCCTCGCCCCCCTCGTCGCCATCTCCTCCCCTCCCCTCCGCTCCGCTCCCCTCGGTCCATCCATCCCCTCGCCCCACTCGTCCCATCCTCCCTCGGCTCCCTCGTCCCATCCCTCCCCCTCGCCCTCGTCCGCATCCTACCCTCGCTCCTTCGTCCATCCTCCCCTCGCCCCTCGTCCGCATACCATCCCCCTTCGCTTCCCTTCGTGACATCCTCGCTCGCCCCCCTCGTCCCATCCTCCGCCTCGCCTCCCTCGTCCCATCCCTCCCCTCGCCCCCTCGTCCCCACCCTCCCGTCGCCTCCCCTCGTCCCATCCCCCCTCGTCCCTTCGTCCCATACCTCCCTGCCCCCTCGTCCATCTCCCTCGCCCCCTCATCCCTTCCTTCCCCTGCTCCCTCGTCCCATCCTCCCTCGCCCCCGGTCCATCCTCGCTCGCCCCCTCTCGTCCCTTCTCCCCTCGCCCCTCCGTCCACTCGGCTCCCTCGCCCCATCCCTTACTCGCCCCCTCGTCCCATCCCTCCCCCTTCGCCGCCTCTCGTCCATCCTCACCCTCGCCCCCTCGTCCCTCCTCCTCTCGCCCCTCGTGCCCATCCCTCCTCGCTCGCCCTCGTCCCATCCTCCCTCGCCCCTCATCCCTTCCTCCCCCTCTCGCTCGTCCCATCTCCCTCGCCCCCGCCGCGTCCATCCCTCCCTCGCCCCTCTCGTCCTTCCGCCCTCGCCCCCTCGTCCACCTCCCGCTCGCCCCCCTCGTCCCATCCCTCCCCTCGACCCCCTTCGTCGCATGCCCTCGCTCGCCCCCCTCGTCGCTATCCTCCCTCGCGTCCTCTCTCGTCCCATCCCACCCCTCGCCCTCGTCGCATCCTCCTCGCCCCCTCGTCCATCCTCCGCCTCGCCCCCCTCGTGCCAATCCCTCCTCGCCCCTCGTCCCATCCACATAATAAGGCCCCTTCTCGTCCCATCCAGCTCCCCTCCCCCTCGGGTCCCATCCTCCTCGCGTCGGCTCCTCGGTCCCCATCCCTACGTCGCCCCCTCGTCCCGTCCCTCCTTCCCCCCTCGTCCCACCGCTCCCGTCGCCCCCTGTCGCCATCCCTCCCCTCGCCCCCCTCGTCCATCCTCCTCCCCCCTCGGTCCATCCCTCCCCTCGCCCCCCTCGTCCCATCCGGCTCCCTCGGCCCCCCTTCGTCATCCCTCCCTCGCCCCCTTTCCCGTCCCATCCTCCCCTCGCCCCCCTCGTCCCATCCCTCCCCTCGCCCCCCCTCAGTGCCATCCTCCCTCGCCCCCTCGGTCCCATACCTCCCCTCGCCCCCTCGTCCCGTTCCTCCCTCCCCCTCGTCCATCCTCCTCGACCCCCTCGTGCCATCCCTCCTCGCCACCCCTCGTCATCCCTCCCCTCGCCCCCTCGTCCCATCCCTCCCGCCTACCGCCTGCCCCCACCGTCCCATCGCTCCCTCCGCCCCCTCGGTGCCATCCCTCCCTCGGCCCCCCCGTCCCATCCTCCGTCGGCCCTCTTCGTCCCGTCCCTCCCTCCCCTCGTCCCATCCCTCCCCTGCCCTCGGTGCATGCCCTCCCCTCGCCTCCTCGTGCCATCCTGCCCCTCGCCCCTGTCTCCCTCCTCGCCCCCCCTCGTCCATCCTCCCCTCGGCCCCTCGTCCATCCCTCCCCCTTCCCTCGTCCCATCCCCTCCTTCGGCCCCCCTCGTCCAATCCTCCCCTCGCCCCCTCGTCCCATCCCTCCCTCGCCCTCGTCTATCCTCCCCTCGCCCCCTATTAACTGATTGCCCTCGTTGCATCCCTCCCCTTTCCCCCCCTGTCCCATCCCTCCCCTCGCCCCCTTCGTCCCATCCCTCCCCCCTCCCTCGCCCACCGCTCCCATCCCTCCCTCGCCCCCCTTCGTTGCATCCGCTCCCTCCGCCCCCCTCGTCTCCCATCAATTGCTCCCATCACCTCCCCTCGCCCCTCCGTGCCATCCCTTCCCCTCGCCTCCCTCGTCCCATCCTCCCCTCGCCCCCCTCGTCCGCATCCCTCCCTCGCCCCCCTCCGTCCATCCCTCCCTCCCCCTCGTCCCACCCCTCCCCCCTCCCCTCGTCATCCCTCCTCGCCCCCCTTCTCCATCCCTCCCCTCCCCCCCTCGTCCATCCCTCCCCTCCGCCCCTCGTCCATATTACTATTGTTATGATTATTGGTATCATTAGCATTATTGTTTATATTATCATTATCATTATTATCATGATAATAATAAGTATAATAATAATAATGATAATAATTATTCTTGTTATTATCATTTATGTCAAAATTATCATAATTGTTATTTCCATTACTATTTTTATTATCATCATTATCATTATTATAATTAATCAGCATCATCATCATTCTTATCATATTCATTGTTATCATTGTCATTATTATTATTATTGTCATCATCATTATTTTTTATATTTATCACTATTACTACATCTGTTATTATCATCATCATTATTATTATTATTATCATGATCAGCATATTTATCTTATCATCATTATCAGTATATTTATCTCATCATCACTATCATTATTATCATCATGGTCATTATTATCATCATCTACACTGGCATTATCATTATTATCATTATTATATAATTATCATTATTATTTTTATAATCATTACAACTATCATCCTTATTGCAATTTCCATCATTATGATTCTTTTCATAATTTTCCTTTTCACTGCTGTTACTATCCTTACGATTATTCTTATTATTTTCATAACTGTCAATCATCAATAATGTTATCATTAGTATTTTTAATGTCATTATTGTTATTATAACTGCAATCATTATTATCATAATCATTATCATATTTGATCATCATTATCACTATAATTTTTGTTATCATCTTCATCATCATCATCATCATCATCATCATCATCATCATCATCATCATTATCATTATCACCATCACTATTATTATCCTTATCATTGTTGTTAATGTTATTGTTATCATTATTAGTATCATTATTGTTATAATCATGATAATAATAAATAATAATAATGATGATGACAGAAACAAATACAATAATAATAGTAATTATTATTTTCATTAGTATTGTTAATTCAGGTTATCAGAATCCATATCATTCCTATCATCATAATCATTACTATTGGTATCATTGTTACTACTGTTGTTATAATCGCTGATGTTATTATCTTAATTTCTACCCTTATTATTATTCTTATTTTTACTCTTATCATCATTACCATTATCATTGTTAGTTTTATTATCACCAGTTATATCATTCGTATTATTATCAATATTGTTATAATTATTTATTATTAATGTCATCATTATATTCTTTATTACTATCATTAACATTATTATCATTATTGGCATTACCATTATCATTATCATATCATTAACGTTATTATTTTCATTATTCTTATCACTTTTATTATCATTGCTATTGTTACTATCACTATTATCACCATTGCTATTGTTATTATGAATATAATTTTTATCATTATTATTATTTTTTATCAACATTATTTATATCAGTCTCATTATTATTATTACAGTTATCATTATTACTATTACAATTGATATCATTATCATTACTATATCATTACTATCATGACCATCATCATCAATAATCTTTATTGGCGTTGTTATAGTTATTATTTGAATTATTATTATTTGAATTTTATCATGATAATTATTTTATTATTTTCATTATTATTATTATTCGTATTTTTATCATGATAATTATTTTATCATTATCATTATCACCACTATCTCATTTGTTTTTTTCCATTTCTTTCTTTTTCAAATTTGTCTTCCTCTCTTTACATATTTTACTGTTCTCAAAGGTGTCGTATGAATAAATCCAACTTTGATTTTATTTTCTAGTCGTAATTTATCAGATAGTTTTACATTGTTTTTGTCTTACTCTTACTTCTTCTACTTCTTTAAATGTCTGGTCTAAATTTAGTGCCACTGTGCCCTTTGCCTTTACTCTCTTCTCTCTTTCTTTCTTTTATTTTCACCACCGTCATCGATGGAGCTGATCTTGCTAGATGCAATTTGCTTGCTTTCTGCGTCGCTTTTCACTGCCCTTTTCTTCACTGAAGTCTTTTTGGTCTATCCCTTATTCCCTTCCTTTCTTTAACTTCTCCATCTCTCTTTATTTCAATCTGTTTCTCTCTCATATGTCTGTGTTTCTCTCATTATATAAGTCACTGTGTCTAAGGCTGTCCCTTCTCCAGCAAAGTCGCTCTGTAATTAGCCTACTTTTGATGTTTATCTTCATCAACTTTTAATTCTTAATCTCCTTTCAAATGCAACCACATCTTAGAAGTAAGTCAAAAAATGTGAAACTCAAACCACTGCAAACGACCACTTGCCTCTAATCATATTACAACTAACAACACGGGAGAGCATAACACATCGTTCATAGTCTGTCACCGCAGTCAGGGAGCCTGGCACTGGCAATTTGGCACTGAAAACCTTCCGGTGACACTCTGGCCTTCCGGGAGCTTACTCAGGTCAGAGTTAGGTAGTCCCTTTCAGTTTGTGATTCTCTGGAGAAGAAAGTTTCCCTCTGCATACATATCTGTGGTCTAACTTTTCTCCAGACTTGATTCTCTAATTCCGTCAGAATGGAGGCGATTATACCCTGGTGATAAGGACATGAACGCTTGGCACTGGGTAA
>NW_020872189.1:108151-110651 GCF_003789085.1 Penaeus vannamei
ATGAGGATTTGCGGTGCAGTTCAACCACCCTCATGATCCTCAACATCATGAATACTTGTTGGTAAACTATATCTTAACAAGTACGCAGTCGAACTCAAATATACAAATAGAAGCACACACACTCAAGTTATTATCCCGGTTTGTTAATATTGCGTCAGGCCGACTCAGTGAATTTTCATAAATACAGACGCAGAAATAAAGGCATGTCTGTCTATATATTTGATAGATGTACATTTATCTATTTTACCCGGTTGATATGCATGTCTAGACTATTAAACATGCATTTATCTCTCTATTTATGCATGTCAAGTATACGAATATTCTTTGGGTCGGGCCTCGCACAATTCTAACAAACCGGACGTGGAGGCAGGAGCTAGCACGAGGTCAGGGCGAGTCCTTATGCCGAGCCAGGACTCCTTACCTCTAGGGCCTCCTGCTGCTTCAAGGGCCTCTACAGTTCAGCCTAGGACCGCAAGGCGCCTAGTTTTTATGGTGGATCACGAGGAGGTACTGCAGAGGTCTTGTTGATGGAGAAGCTATGAGCTAGCGTGTACGAATATGTATATATATATATGTGTAGTGTACACACACACACACACACACACACACACACACACACACACACACACACACACACACGCACACACACACACACACACACACACATACAATATATATACATATATATATATATATATATATATATATATATATATATATATATATATATATATATATATATATATATATATATATATATATATGTGTGTGTGTTTGTGTGTGTGTGTTGTGTGTGTGTGTGTGTGTGTGTGTGTGTGTGTGTGTGTGTGTGTGTGTGTTCATGTGTGTTTATACATACATGTATATGTATATACATATATTGACAGACATGTGTTTATGCTTTCTCTAAAAACAAAGAAACGTATCTATCGGAGTACCAAGTCCATACAATTATCCCCGAGTACACAATCAACCCTTCCTTTGTTCACAAATTCAAAAAGAAGAAAAAAAAAGTCTCGCAAACGTCCCTTCCCGAAATGAACATTCCTTACTCTCCCATTGAGTAGCTCTCCTCCCCCGCGCTCCTTTAGCCCCTCTCCTCCCCTCCCTGCCTCCTCCCCTCCCTCCCCCCCCTTCCCCTCCCTCCCCCTCCCTCCCTCCCTCCATCCCTCCTTCCCTCCCTCCCTTCCCTTCCCTCTCCCTCCCCTCCCTCCCTCCCTCTTCCCCCTCCCCCCCTCCCTCCCCCTCCCCTTCCCTCCCTCCCTAACCTTCCCCCTCCCTCCCTCCCTCCCCCCCCCCCCTCCCTTCCCTCCCCCTCCCTCCCTCCCTCCCCCTCCCTTCCTCCCCCTCCCTCCCCTTCCCCTTCCCCTTCCCCTCCCCTCCCCCTCCCCCTCCCTCCCCCCCCCCCTCTTCCCCTCCCTCCCCCTCCCCTCCCCCTCCCCCTTCCTCCCTCCCTTTCCCCTTCCCCTTCCCCCTCCCTCCCTCCTCCCTCCTCCCCCTCTCCGCCTCCCTCCCCGCAGAGTGATTGGGAAGCACCGGGCGCAGGACCTAATCCGGAGATCGATTGAGTGACGGATTGGGATTGGGAATTGAATTGATCTCGAAGCATCAAGCAATCGCGTCTGGCTGGATCTCGATGAGCGGAGCGTCGTGTGTATTCTCCCTTTTTTTCTATTCCTTCTATTTCTCCTTTTTTCTCTTCCTTTTTCTCATTTCTTGGGTATACTGATTTTTGTTTTTTCCTTTTCTTGGGTATACTGATCTTTTTCTTTTCTTTTATACTGCTTTCCTTTTCTTTTTTCCTTTCGTTTTCTCTCTTTTTTCTTTCTCGTTTCTTCTTTTCTCTTACCTTGGGCATGCTTTTTTTCTTTTCTTTTTTCTCTTTCTCACTTCCTCTTTCTCTTCCTTTGGGTACACTCCTTCTTTTCTACTCCGCTTTCTCTCTTCCTCTTTCTCTTTTTGTCTTCCTCTTTCTATTCCCTTGGGCATACTCCTCTTTTTTTCCTCCTCTTTCTCTTTCTCTTCCCTAGGGAATACTCTTCTTTTTCCGCTTTCTCTCTTCCTGTTTCTCTTCTTTCCCTACTCCTTTCTCTTCCCCTTCCCTTCCCCTTTACCCTTTCACTCCCCATGTCCTCCCTCTCTCCCTTCTCGCTTCTCCTCTCTCTTCCCACCTCTCCCCTTCTTCTCTCTTCCCTCCCTTCTTTCCCCTCTTTTCCCCTTTTCTCTTCCTCCTCCCTTTCCCTTTACCCCCTTCCTCTCCTCCCTCTCTCGCTTCTCGGTTTTCTCTCTTTTTTCTCTTTCCTCCCTTCCTCTCTCTTCCACCTTTCTCCTTCCTGTCTCTTCCCTCTTTTCTTTCCCCTTTTTCCCAACACCTTTCTCTTTCTCCTCCCTTCTCCTTTATTCTTTCACTCCCCATGTCCTATTTCTCTCGCTTCTCCCTCTCTCTTTTCCTCCTTTCCACTTCTCTCTTCCCTCCCTTCTGTCTCTTTTTTTTCCTACC
>NW_020872189.1:125651-130651 GCF_003789085.1 Penaeus vannamei
TGTGTTTATCTTCGCTCAGTTAATAAAAGAAAAGTATAGTTAGCTTAAGTCCCAAATCTTCGCTCAGTCAATAAAGGAAAAGTATAGTTAGCTCAAGTCCCAAATCTTCGCTCAGTTAATAAAAGAATAGCATAGTCCCAATCTTTAAACTTTCCCTCGTCAGCTCATTCACTGACGAACTCATTTGTAGCTCATTTGCTGTCTTGCTTGAGAGAGGAAATCGTCTGTGAATATTAGAAGACTCGGATGCTTACACTACACTGAACCTTCTCTCCACCCGGCCCAGCTTTGTCAATAATCTGGATAATCTGGTATAATACCTTTCCTAATTAGGATGTAATTTGGCTTCTTTAGTGGAACTGATAGTACTGATCCGCCTTGTTATATGTTCTATATTATACTGCGCTGTACCTTTTGTTATAGATTGCTTCGAATAATGCTGGTCTGTGCGTAGATATCAGTACAGTTTAGCAAGCAATTCATATTTTTAGGAGGAAAAAATACACATCTATACACATCCCTTTTCAAGTTTATTTTTTTATTTTTTTTTTTTTTTATTTTTTATTTATTTTTTATCCTGCCTTTCATATATCGAATAATTCCCTGCTTTTCGAGTTTCGTCATCGCTAATACCCTTGTGAGAAACACTGGTTACTGTTTGTTACTTTTGCAATTCAACATCTTTTGCAAGGTCTCTCTTAGGATCATCTCAACCAAATGTCTTGTTTCTTTTCATGCTTTTTAGTGTCATTTCAGGGACTATCGCGATGATCAATACGCTTCTTATACTGTGTTTGTTTGAGTTGCATGTCACTATGTAATCCCTATAGCTATTTCCTGCTATATTTGGGTTTATTGTGCATTGGGTTTAATTACTACATGCTTTTGCTTTTCTCTTATCCACACACAGTTGCCTTGATCACATAGTATAATATATATAATATATATATATATATATATATATATATATATATATATATATATATATATATATATATATATATATATATTCTCGCTCTCTTCTCTCTCTCTTCTCTCTCTTCATCTCCTCTCTCCTCTCTCTCTCTCTCTCCCTCTCTCTCTCTCTCTCTCTCTCTCTCTCTCTCTCTCTTCTCTCTCTCTCTCTCTCTCTCTCTCTCTCTCTCTCTCTCTCTCTCTCTCTCTCTTCTTCTCTCTTTTGTCTTTTCTTTTCTTGGTTTATTCTTTTCTTTTCTTTCTTTTGTCTTTTCTTTTTTTTTTTTGTCCTTTCTTTTCTTTCTTTTTCTTTCCCTGGACATCGATTCGACCATCCTACGTTATCGTTATTTCACTTGTAACCAGCAAAAAACATTTTTTTTTTTATCAGTAACCATCACAGCTTTTATAATATCGCTACCGGTTTTTGTAATTTTATAGAGAATATTAATTTAATACAGTGATTTCCATGTCCACTTTCTGTTCGATTTTTTTTTTATAACAATTGTATTTATGATAATAGGAATAATAGGGACTGAGTCTCGACAAAGCCTATTAGCCTTGTCCTCTCTCATTCCCGGTTCCTGTTCGGGGATTCCCCGAGGACTTTTCTTGGCCCCGTAACATGATAATGGTAAATTGACTTTTATTCTCTTGTTAACTAACTGAATATCTTCATCAAAGCTCTGAATATTTTTACATATATTCATACACACACGCGCATACACATATATTTAAATATATATGTGTGTGTGTGTGTTTGTGTGTGTGTGTGTGTGTGTGTTGTGTGTGTGTCTGTCTGTTGTGTGTGTGTGTGTGTGTGTGTGTGTGTGTGTGTGTGTGTGTGTGTGTGGTGTGTGTGTGTGTGTGTGTGTGTGTGTTGTGTGTGTGTGTGTGTGTGTGTGTGTGTGTGTGTATGTATGTGCGTGTGTCTGTGTTTCCAAACAAATTCACAATTATTTCAAAACTTCCTACAATTAATATGAATCCTAACATATATCCAGAACTCAAGAGGCTATTTCGTGTGAATCGAGGTGATTTAAAATGATAATGATAATAAAAGGAAGAATGAGAATAGCATGATAATAACACTGAAGAAAAGCAATCACGATGAGATTACTAACAATAATAAACCCAAAAAAGTTATAGAAATAATGGTAAAAGTAATAGAAATAATGGTAAACTGTAACATAATGGAAATCATAATGGAAATGACTCTAAAATTTGTTCAGGGAACTGTTGCATATATACTACATTATTCTCTTTAATTAGATGATATTCTTAGTCGTGGGAATTTTGGCACATGTGTAATAAGAGTTAAGTGAGATGATTATGTTTGCGAATGCTTATAGTCTTTGATAAACGTACAGATTCAGGTGCAGACACCAACACACAGACACAAAGACATTCATATATATTCACATACACACACACACACACACACACACACACACACACACACACACACACACACACACACACACACACACACACATATATATATATATAATATATATATATATATATATATATATATATATATATATATATATATATATATATATATAACTTTTGTTTTCTCTCTCTTTTCCCTTTTTTGTTGCCGGTGTCCGTCATGTCGACTATGGCACTTGTCAGTTTACATAATTTAGTTATTTTTGCAAACATTTCTTTCTACTTCTGCCATCCATATAAAGATATTTCATAGTTTTTCATCGAATGAAATTCCTAGAGACAGGTTAGCAGAAGACTGCAGCATGCACGCACACACACACACAGCAAAACACACATACATACACATATCACACATACACACACACACACACACACACACACACACACACACAACACACACACACACACACACACACACACACACAACACACACACACACACACACACACACAACACACACACACACACACACACACAGCAACACACACACAACAACACATACACAATAACACACACATACACACGCACGCACATACACACAGCAACACACACAAACACAGAGCAAGGGAGAGAGAGCAAATTGCCTTATGAATCAACCGTAGAACTTCGACCACTGGTTTCCTATTAAAACAAAAAATACAATACCTACCCACAACAAAATCTTTTGACTGTCTGCTCTATGTCAATACGATAGCCTTCACCTTTATTCTCTAATGACAGAAAGCGATATAGATTTTATTTCACATGCTTCTATTTTCATATTCCACATTTTTCCTGAATTTTGAAATATGTTTCAATATTTGGTGTATTTTGTCAGTCAACGTCAACCATTAGGAAAACCTGACACGAGTAAAGGGAGCTGCAGTGAAACATTTTTTTTTATGATCACGTGACTGATGTTGAAATGTTAATGAAAGGTTGTAGTGGGCGGAGGCAAAATCTGAATGAATGATGTCAGTCGATTTTTTAAAAGTTATAATGTGATCCATTTCTGGACTTCATTATGATTCAGGCAGACGAACGCACTGTGGAAATCGGGTAATGCAAATTTCTGCTAATTATAGGAACTTCATTGGACGAAGTGCAGTGAAATATCGTCTAGATGACAGAAATGGGGAAAAGGGATGTTTGCAAAGAGAACTAGATTATGTAATTGACAAGAACCATAGTCGATACACACACAGAAACACACACACGCACACACACAACACACACACACACACATACAGAAACACACACACACACAGACAACACACACACACACACACAAACAACACACACACACACACAACACACACACACAACACACACACACACACACACACACACACACACACACACACACACACACACACTACACACACACACACACAACACACACACACACAACAAAAGGAAGAAAAAGCGAGAGAAAAAATAATGTTAATGATGTCTCTTAATTCAAAATATCCACCTGGATATTTCGCATCAAGAAAACATTATGATAAATGAAAATTATGATAATTGTGTCCATTTAGATTGCACTTTTTGCTGTGGAGGAATTCTATTGTTTTTTTTTTTATTCTTTTTTATTTCATTTATTTATTTATTTTTAACAAACATTGTGCTAGGTTTGACATTTTTATCAAAGCATTGGATTTTCATATTTGAAATAATGTGGAGTTTATTATCATTATTATTATTATTAGCCAAAATGTGTGTATGTGTATGCGTTTTGGGGACAGATCTTAAGGGAAATGAATCCTAATTTCATTGGACAATATCTTCAGGTTTTCAGTAATAACTTCAGTGATAACTACAGCTACGACGATATTCACAGATATTCTTTATATTCTTGCTCTTTAATTCCTTTCTAAAAGACTCGACAAAGTCATTAAAGCAAAAAAATTCTAAAGCAGCGGTTCTTAAACTTTGTACCACCTCGCCATAGGAGTTGACCCTTGACCTCTGACCTCCAGATCTTCAAACAAGTGATTAAAGTGCATTCCTGAATTAGAGTTGGAATATATATGTGTTTTGGGGCTTTTATTTAAGCAGAGAATTTTATATACCAACATTTAGATGTACAAGAACTCTTGGTAAAAAATGTATATATATTTATATATATATATATTCCTTTCCTTTTAATAATGATGATTATGATGAGCATTATGAACAAATGATGACGGTAAGGATGATGATTATATGAATAAAAATTATTAAAATGTAGTGCTCTTATCAATGATAGAGATAATGATAATGATAATAATAAACATGCCCTTGATAATGATGATAGTAATAGTAGTACCAGCAGTAGTAATAGCAATAATGATAATGATGATAATGGCAATGGTAATGATAATGATGATAATGATAATGATGATAATGATAATGTTAATGATAATGATGATTATGATAATAGGAATAACATTAATGATAGAAAATATAATACTGATAGTAACAATACTAGTTCTACTAACAAGGATAAATTTGACAGCTTTTATGATAATAATGAAAAGAAGAAAAAAACACGAAGGAAATGAATAAAGCCGAGACTAAATATAACCCAAAGGAATGCTAACAAGTTATGATTTTGGTATTTATCATATGGC
>NW_020872189.1:135651-153151 GCF_003789085.1 Penaeus vannamei
TACTGACGTGATAATTTTACTATGATACGCACTATAGTCAATCCCTTTCTGTGATATATTGCACCAAGGAAAGATATGCAGGAAATGATTTATCACATGTTAGTTTATGCAAGTGTGTAGCATAACCCCATCATATAAGTGTATAATTCAATGCATGATGTAAGAAGCACGTGTGTTTTGTCTCTGAAAGCGCACATACTGTACGGGATTCTCTCTCTGGCGGAACTAGCGTGAGAGAGAGAGAGAGAGAGAGAGAGAGAGAGAGAGAGAGAGAGAGAGAGAGAGAGAGAGAGAGAGAGAAGAGAGAGAGAGAGAGAGAGAAAGAGAGAGAGAGAAGAGGACTGAGAAAAAAGAGAAAGAGGAGAGAGAGATAGAGAGAGAGAGAGAGCGAGAGAGAGAAATTGAGAAAAGGAGAAAGAATAGATAGATAGATAGAGAGAGAGAGAGAAAGGAGAAAGGATAGGAGAGAGAGAGAGAGAGAGAGAGACAGAAGACAGACAGACAGAAATAGAGACCGAGGCAGACAGAGAATAAGAGGGCAGATTTAAATACTCATGCCCGCCACGTGGTCAAGACAGAGCCAGGAAAATAGGTGTTCTTTCTGCTTTTTATTTCCCAAGAGAAAGTTGTTGGTGAAAGTAATATCTTCTTATTTACATACTGCAGTCTGGTTCCGACGGTCAGTTTATTTGGCGAAAAAGGAAAAAGAATTTGGTATTACATGCATGACCTAGTTTACGTGTACTGAACATACACGTACACGAGATACACACATACAAAAGCAAACACACTCACATGCATACACACACACATACACATACACACATACATACACACACAGAGACACACACAGAGAGACATACACGCACACAGAGACACACATACACGTACACACACAAACAAACACACACACACACACACACACACACACATACACATACACATACACACACACATACAAACAAACACACACATAAACATTCTCTATAAACCTCACATACAAAAAGCAACCAAACCCGACCTAGTTTGCCCCAGTGTCCTTACCTTCCATGAACCCTGAGGTGGAAAAGGGCAGCTCCGTCGTAGCCCACGTGGGAGGCAGTGTGACCTCGAGTGCCATGGGAGGTCGTACGTCCATCGATGATAAGGCCATAGTTGTCTCAGGTCGCCGCTAGATGGCAGTCATCCTCTTTGCAGCAGCGTGTGTTCGAGGAAATCACCAGTGATTATGCTTCTCTGTTATAGTTAGTCCGATTTTCATAACTCGTGTGTTCTTTCACTCTCTCTGTTTCCTCATACTGCTGTTCTAACTAACTTAAAATAACATGAGGGGATTTTTTCCACCCCTTTTCTATTGGAATAAAATCTATTGGAATAAAATCCTTCCGAGTCTTTTAAAAATGAAATAGTTCAGTGTCCCTAGAATTTAGATGATATAGAGTCTTTTCAGAATCTCAATGACTGTTTCAATCACTTTAATATTCCTAGAGAGATTTTTTTTTCTTTATCCACACACTTGTTCCCTTGTCCTTCCTGAACAGAATTCTGAAAAAGAAAGAAAGAATGGAACATCAATAGAAATTCCTATCACATTTCAAAGTCAGAAAATGAAATATATATAATATTTCCATAACCAATTGTGTATTCTTTTACCATCAATATTCCAAGAGTTCAAAAAAAATCCAAAATCACAGATGCAGTTTATTAGATGCAATTGTGAAAGCTACTCGAATCAGTCTTTTGCCAATGATTGGATTCTCAAACAATATATTCCATGATGATCATAACAATAATTATGGTAATGATACTAGTAGCAGGAGTAATAATAATGATAATGATAATAATGATGATAATGACGGTGATGATAAACAAATCATCATCATTTTTATTATTATTATTATCATTATCATTATTATTACTATTATTATTATTATTATTATTATTATTATTATCATTATTATTATTATTATTATTATTATTATTATTATTATTATTATTATTATTATTATTATTATTATTATCATTATTGTTATCATCATCATCATCATCATCATCATCATCATCAATCATCATCATCATCATCATCAATCAATCATCATTATCATTATCATTATCATTATCATTATCATCATCATCATCATTATTATCAGTATCATTATTGTTGCTGTCATTATCATTATTATCATTATCATTATTATTGTTGTTCCCGATATTATTATCATTACTATTATTGCTTATCGGTATAATAATTATCATTATTAATGTTATTATTATTGTTATCATCATTATCATCAATTATCAGCATTATCATTATTATCATTATTATTATCATTACTACTACTACCACTACTATTAGTATTAGTTAGTAGTTGTTGTTGCTGTAGTAGAATTATTGCTATTGTTGTTGATACTGTTCTCATTATTACTATCATTTTCAGTATCATTATCATAAATTTCTAATATCATTTTTATCTTTATTATTTCCATTATCATCATCATTATTACTACTATCATTATTTTTATTATCATTACTACTGTTATCAACATTATTATTCCTTCTCCTCCTTATCATTATTATCATTATTATTATCCTCATATTACAATCATTACCGCTACTTGTATAGTAACAACAACAATAATAATGGCAATAATGATAACGATAATAATGATAGTAATAATAATGATAATGTCAATGATAATGATGAAGACAATAATGCTGCCAGAATTTAAAAAAAAATATATATATAAGAACTTAAAATAGATACATAAAACTAAAGAAATCCTGATGATAAAATAACAATAATAATGGGAATAATGATACTCATAATAATGATAGTAATAATAATGATAATGTCAACGGTAATGATGAAAACAATAATGCTGCCAGAATTAAAAAAAAAAAAGATATATAAGAACTTAAAATGGATAAATAAAACGGAAAAAATCCTGATTACAAGGCTATATCTACGATTTTTTCCCATAAATTCGATCAGCTATGAAGCACATTACAAAGGCAATAAACCCATATAGAGAAATTCCACGTTTGAAAAACTTCATTCCCCCTTGGAAAATATCCAGAAATTTCTTCCTTCCCCCTAAAAACAATAAAAAAATAAATAAATAAATAAAAATAACATAAAATAAAAAATGGAAAAGAAAGAAAAAGAAAAAGAAAGGGAAAGACAGAAAAAGAAACAAGAGAAAGATCCTCCTTCGAAATTATCTAGAAACTACACCCCCCCCCCCAAAAAAAAAAAAAAAAAAAAAAAAAGGTCAGAAAAGAAAGGAAAAGAAAGAAAAAAGAAAAAAATGGAAAAGATTCCCCCAAGGCTCCTACATTCAATGGCGGTGGACCAGGTATAGGTTGCTTTGGCTAGCCCCTCGCCCTTTCCCGGAAATCAGATTTCTTCAAAGGGGAAAAAAAAAACTTTGTGGTTTGGGGCCCTCGAGGGAAGAAATGCAATCGGGACAACTTCACAGATCTCAGGCGATAACAGAGGAAGACAAAGGAAGAAAAAGAATATGTCTTAACCGTGGAAAGAAATCATATATTTTCCTTTACGCATTTCAAGAAAAAAAAACAATTTTCGCTTAAAAGGATTGTCTTCTTTCAACAGGCCGATAATTGCAATGATTCGTGAGTATCAGTTATACGAGTTTTAATAAATTGAGTTAGGAACTTTTTTCCTATAAACTCGAGAATGCGCGAGTATTGATTTTCAGTTTGATATAGACAGCATATGTAACCATAAAGAATCCGGCGTTTTCGAAAATCCGGCATTTTCGAAAATCCGGCACTCCTCAGGTCCGGATTTTTTTAGATCGAAACCTGAATAATACATACACATATATGCATATAATCAATATATTCCACATACACCACACATATGTATATACACACATATATATCTATATAAACAGACAGATCGATAAATAGATAAATCATACATGTGAATATGTCTATGTAGGTATACATTTACTCACATATATTTAAAAAACAAACATGGTTCAGAACATATAGCTGCTTGTTACAGTCATGTTTTCGCTTTCCTCACATTTATGTTTTATCGTTTTTAACTTTTTAACTGCTTTCTACTTCCTTTTTCTATCGTAATATTGGGGATTTGTTACATATAAATAATTTCAGAGGAAGATGGAGAGAGAGAGAGAGAGAGAGAAGGGAGGGAGGGAGGGAGGGAGGGAGGGAGAGAGAGAGAGAGAGAGAGAGAGAGAGAGAGAGAGAGGAGAGAGAGAGAAAGAGAGAGAGAGAGAGAGAGAGAGAGAGAGAGAGAGGAGAGAGAGAGAGAGAGAGAGGAGGGAGGGAGAAGAGAGAGAGAGAGAGAGAGAGAGAGAGAGAGAAGAGAGAGAGAGAGAGAGAGAGAGAGAGAGAGAGAGGAGAAGAGAGAGAGAGAGAAGAGAAGAGAAGAGAGAGAAGAGAGAGCGGGCCAGAGACATAAACCATGAGATAGCCATAGGAGAGATGAAACACAGACCATTAGACGTACACAAACCCTAAACACGAACATACACATGTACGTATTCTCGCGTAAATTCAGTTATGTTTGATCTCCTTAAAGATATTATCTACTTTCAGGCGAACATCATACAGTATTCATGGAACTTAATCCACTTAGAGAATCAATATCTTTTATGACAATGGCGCACGCACAGGATAGGTAGATGGATAGATAAGAGAGTAATTGCGAAAGGATAGTGGGTGAGAGCAAGAAGAGAGAGAGAGAGAGAGAGAGAGAGAGAGAGAGAGAGAGAGAGAGAGAGAGAGAGAGAGAGAGAGAGAGAGAGAGAGAGAAGAGAAGAGAGGAAACGTTCACACACACACACACACACACACACACACACACACACACACACACACACACACACACACACACACACACACACACACACACACACACACACACACTTCTCATGTAGATGACGTTCATTAACAACGATGCCTGTAAAAGATACCTCATTATCATTCCTTTAAATACATGACGAATTTTGACGGTGAATAATACCTCATTTAATGGGCCCAACCGACGCAGTTTCGGAATTTCAACGTGATATAAAAGACAAAAAAAATACTTGTGGGGATTATTATGCTCTTAATAACTGACAATCGTGTATTATTAACAATGCCATGTATGACAATGTAATTATAATTATAAGGAGTGTAAAGTTAATGATGATAAAGTTGATAATTATGATAGCAGTAATACTAATAATAGTAATGATGTTATTAATAATAATAGATGACAATAACATTGACATTAGTATTAGTACAAGTAATAATAATAGTAATATTAATAAAGTAATGAAAATCTTAATAATAATAATAGTGATAATCATAATAATAATAATAGTGATAATCATAATAATAATAATAGTGATAATCATAATAATAATAATAGTGATAACCATAATAATATTAATAGTGATAATCATAATAACGAAAAGGAAAAGGAGTGTATACAAACCATCATATTTGCATAGTAACGAACTTTTTTCCATTTTATCTGAATCTTCTATAATATTTTGCATGTAGCTAAATATCACACCTGCATATTAGGAGCTTGAATGGTTTTCTGTTGACTTCTCTTTCGTGAAATCAAGAAAAATAACTTTTTTTCCAAACTGTGCATGTCAGTGGAAACTTTGACGATAACCATATTTTGTAGCGACTATGTTACGTCATCAAATATGTATCAAAGTGTTTGGAATTTCGGAATGTTGAAAAAAAAACTTTTTCTTGTAGGCTATGAACTGCAGTTTTCCTGAAGTTACGTACAGAATTTTGAGGTTAAGTTTAATTTGCGTTTAGTAATGCTCACCCAAGCGTTACGCGGTCAAATTAGATGTTAGAAAGAGTTAGCAGAATATTAAACGCCGTTTAAGACACATCCTCTTATATTTAAATTTCAACGAAAGACAATGTTCGTTTTAAAAATCTCTTAATATTATCTTCATCATCGTCGCCATCATCGGCTGCATCATATCAAACATTATAATTATTAATAGTAGTAAGCTGTATCTTTTCTCAAGTTATCATTACTACCTATAATTATTGTAATTTTTCAGATAATAATAACAATAAGGGAAATAATAATGCTACCCTTAAAGTCATTAACATTAGTTTCCTGCTTAACATAATTATCAATGTCATTACTATTAAGATATTTACTAATTATTAATGGGCTCATTATCTCCAATCTCATCTTTAAAATAATATGAGGTGGTTTCCTTATAATGGACAATAACTTTTTCTGGGCCATTACTTAATATACTACCAAAGTTTGCAAAGTTTCAATGTAGTTTCAGCATATACATTATCCTATTGTATCCAGTGAGAGGCGAGAAGTTTCTTATGGGTATTTTTTCATTAATGAGAGAAAAATAGAATAAAATCTAGGAGATCGTTTTGTGTGGGAAGGTTATGAGCTATTTAATCTTTGTGGTAAAGTCAGGGGAAAAAATATATATATATTAGATTTCAGATATTTTTGCCCCGGTGTATTTTCACTATCCCGTCAAAATGTAGACAGTTCAGAGTAAATGAAAATTAATTACATCTGCAAAATGTATTTAAATTTGGCTGAAAATATGAAGTTCTTTGTTTTTAGCTAAAGTTTTGATTAAATGTCTTCTCACTTAAAGAATAATAATTAAGCATCACGGAATAATGATAACAGTACAAGAAAAGAAAGAATTAAGCATCACGGAATAATCATAACAGTAAAAAAAAGAAAGAAAAGGAAAAAGAAAGAAGAGAAAAAAGACCATTATTGCATCACCCACTTCCGATCCAAACACAATGCCCCGAGCCGTTGAGCAAGCCCCGGTCAACAGAAACCACTGTCTCCCCTTTATCAATTCAGTTAAGCATTACTTCTCACCCAACCCATTCGGCCAGAACAGACCAGGCCATTGAGAACCCGCGGCCGAGGCTGAGACACAGAGAGGAAGTGTGTGTGCATCGAGGCGACCTTGCATCTCGCGGGGCGTGGGTAGCGGAAGCCGACCGAGACCCACGCACACACAGTACCGTGTTGGTGGAGAGATAAAAAACGGGGCGCGAGGCATTTCGTCACGGGGAGTCTCGCAGTGGGTCATAACGCCGGCGTGTGGGCGTCCTCGTGCGCGGATTTGTTTTGGTTGATTTTTGGGCGCGGGTGAGAGCGGGACTGTGGATATGCACGGGGAGATAAAAGGCTTTTGATTCACGGTGTGTGCTTTCGTGTCTATTGTTTAGTTTGCTTGTTTGTTTTGCGATCGGTTGGGAGATTCTCGGGGATCAGTAAATCTGCTAATTGGTGCACTCCGTTCTTTGAAACTTGAAAGTGCCATGATTATGGAACTAGCTAGAATTATCTGTATGACAAAAAATAGAAAAAAAATAATATATATTATATAAATATGTATATATACACCTATAATATGCAATATATATATATATATATATATATATATATATATATATATATATATATATATATATATATATATATATATATATATATATATATATATATATATATATATATATATATATACATAATATATAGTATATGATGCTAAAGAGTAATATAGCTTTTTGTTTGTAATTCATGTAATAACTTTATGTTGGAAATCCTAGCATGTACAAAACCAGAGATAGAGAGTCTTAGTTATGCACTAATGAATTACAGACACACCACACACACGAACACACAACACACACATACGAACACACACGCACACACCCACACAAAACGCAGACACACACACACGCACACACACACATATATATACATATATGCACACATGTAAACACACATATACACAAAATCACAAACACATATATTTATATATTTGTATATATTTGAATATATATGTGTTGTGTGTGTGTGCATAGATAGCCATTTTCATACATATATATATATATATATATATATATATATATATATATATATATATATATATATATATATATATATATATAATTCCATTTGTCTATTCATTTTGTTTATTCTATATATATTAAAATTTCCTTTTTACAGTATTTTTTTTTCACAATTATCTATCATTCTACCTTATAACCTCCCAACTGACCTCGAAAAGTGAGACGAAATCAAAACAATCATTTTTTCCATTGTTCAACAGCCGCCTTGACTTGTATTTCATGAAAGGATGTTTATCGCCCGCAGCAGAGTTGGGTGTTATATCTGTTATATTTTCCGATATACTCGAACCCCTGTATGTGGGCTATGTTTGTCTGACATACTTCATCCTCTCGTCAGGTCTTCATCTTTTTTATATTTCTCTAAGATGCTGTAACATAATCTTCCACTTTTCCCTCTAAGTAAAGGATTTTAATTCCTCTAATTTTAATTCTTCTAAGTAATAGATTTTAATTCCTCAAATTTTATTTCCTCTAAGTAATAGATGCTGATTCCTCTAAGTAATATATTTTAATTCCTCTAAGTAATATGTTTTAATTCCTCTAATTTTAATTCCTCTAAGTAATGAATTTTAATTCCTCTAATTTTGATTCCTCTAAGTAATAGATTTTAATTCCTCTAATTTTAATTCCTCTAAGTAATAGATTTTTCTCTAATTTCCTCTAAGTAATTTAATTCCTCTAATATTAATTCCTCTAATGTACCTCTAATTTTAATTCCTCTAAGTAATAGATTTTTCCTCTAATTTCTTCCTCTAAGTAATAGAATTTTCCTCTTAGTAATCCTCTAATTTTAATTCCTCTAAGTAATAGATTTTAATTTCTCTAATAGATTTTGATTCCTCTACTTTTAATTCCTCTAAGTAATAGATTTTAATTCCTCTAAGTAATAGATTTTAATTCCTCTAACTTAAAATCCTCTAGGTAATAGATTTTATTTCGTATTTCTCTTCTAAACCGATCTTAGGAATATATTTCTGTGCTACAAGAGGCGAACAACATTAAGATATATATCGAAGAGTAGCATACTTCCTTGCACATAATCTGCCTGTGGTTTGTTATCAAATTAACTCTGCGATTTCCTGAATAATAAACATGGTGAAGCGGACAGGATAGTCTTCTTATCTTGGTAGAAGCTATAACATAACTGGTGGATTATTACAGGTTGTACAAACACACATATACACTCACTCTCTGTCTCTCTGTCTCTCTGTCTCTCTGTCTCTCTGTCTCTCTGTCTCTCTCTCTGTCTGTCTCTCTGTCTCTCTGTCTCTCTGTCTCTCTGTCTCTCTCTCTCTCTCTCTCTCTCTCTCTCTCTCTCTCTCTCTCTCTCTCTCTCTCTCTCTCTCTCTCTCACCACACACACACACTCATACTCACTCTCACTCATTCTCTCTCTCTCACGCACGCACGCACGCACACGCACGCACGCACGCACACGCACAACACACACACACACACACACACACACACACACACACACACACACACACACACACACACACACACACGAAAACAGGCAAATATTCATGAATCCGTGTGTGTTTAAGCGTGCGTGCGTGCGTGTACACGTGCACAGTGAGGCAATTGAAAAAAGTAAATAGACAAATCCCTTTGAGCAATAGAGTTGGCTTTATCCTCTCTCACTTCATCGGAAATACCTTTTTGCCTCCCCTCGCCTCATCCTTTTTATGAGGTATTTCCACCTTACTTTTCCTCAGCTGAACTGGATCCTCTCTGTCCATTACGGGGAAACTAGTCCTTTGTCAATATTGCTAGTAAAAGAAAAATCAGTTTTCAAAGCCCTCTGTGCATTAAGGGAGAATCTAGTCCTTTGTCAATATTGCTAGTAAAGAAAAAAAATAATAATAAGTATTCAAAAGACTGTCCATTAGGGAGAAACTAGTTATTTGTCGATATTGCTAGTAAAAAAAAAGAAAAGAAAAAAACAGTATTAAAAAGATCCTCTCCAGTAGGGAGAAACTAGTCCTTTGTCAATATTGCTAGTAAAAAAAATCAGTTATCAAAGCTTGTCTCCAATATTGCTAGTAAAAAAAGGAAGAAAAAAGTTTAAAAAAAAAAACTCTGTCCACTATTGAGAAAACTATAGTCACTTGTCAATATTATTTGTAAAAAAAAAAAAATAATCAAAAGCATTCTATTTACGCGAGTGGGTCATTTAATTAATATATACACCGATAAGAACAAAAATAAAAATATAGATTTATTAAGGTATTTATTGGTAGATTAATATATACATCGATAAGAACAAGAATAAATATAATTTATTAAGGTATTTATTGGTAGATTAATAAATCGATAAGTGTATGGATATATAAAGTAATTCACGATAGTTTCATACGGTGATAACATCAGCTGAAAACAATGATAATGACCATAATGATAACGATAATAAATAATAATAACGATAATAAATAATAATAACGATAATAAATAATAATGACGATACTAAATAATAATAACGATAATAAATAATAATAACGATAATAAATAATAATAACGATAATAAATAATAATAACGATAATAAATAATAATAACGATAATAAATAATAATAACTATGATAAATAATAACGATAACAATTATAATGATAACTACAGTATCATTCAATCATCACTGCGTTATTAGTAAAAATAATTATAATAACTGTAATATAATAATGATACTAATAACAATCATATTTATAATATTACCGCCACGATATACCAACTGGCTTCGAGGAGAAGAGGTCGCATCTAGTTAATTCTAAGCTGATTTACGTAATATAAAGAGGAGATTCTACCCAAAGAGCCTTTCTTAATTCGTCGTTAATAAGCACAGCAATTCGAAGAAAAACGTAGCGGCAGATGATACACCGCATCCCCTTAGAACACGGGAGAGGCTGGATCAGTAGCAACTCGAGGAGGTGTCATGGTTTTAGTGTCATTTTATTTTTATTTAGTGTCATTTTAGTTTTAGTGTCATGTCATGGTGTCATGGAGTCTATCTTGATGGTTGTTCCATGAAAATTTGATCATTATAATCTTCTGGAGACCAAAATGATCGACCATTTTCACAATACATCCGTAACTTTTGTGACGTCATCAAAATAAACCTACATGTATTTTTTTTTCATTTTTTTTTTTTCCTTTTTTTATATAAACGAAAGAACTGTATTTTTATTATCGTCGCATTCTGATAAAATATATCAAACAATAATAATGATAATGATAATAATAATATCAATGAAACCGTAATATTAATAATGATGAAAATAATAACAATAATAATAATATCTACTGTAATGATCAACATATTTATAATAATGATGATAATAACAATGACAATATTAATAATAAGCGACGTATTAACAAATTTCACTTATGATACTGAAGGAAGAACATCATTATTCTGTTTTCTTTCCTGTTTAACGTTGGGTTAGATTTGCATATGATTTCTGATTTTTCTGTAATTATGTAAAATTCCTAATACCACCTAGATCACCCACCAAGTTGTATTTATCTATTAAACTCTTAAAATTCTGTATGTAATGGTATACCAAGTTATATATATATATATATATATATATATATATATATATATTATATATATGTATATATATATTAATCTCTTAAAATCCTGTATGTAATGTTAATACTATGCACCTGATTATTATAAAAAACAAATCTATTATTTCGTAAATGATCTAGCATTACATATCAACATCTAAAATAGGTCTAAATAACCTAATCATTTCTCTCCTAAATGATTAATTACAGCGAATTATAAAACAAATCTGTTATTTCGTAAATTATCTGGCATTGCATATCGACATCTGAAATAAGGCTAAATAAAGTAATTGTGTCTCCCCAAAATAATTAATTACAATGACACATCATGTTTCAGTCTCTGGTATATCGGGTGTCATTTAACATCATTTTTAATTTGCTTCTTTATTCTCATGTTCCTTATTATCCCTTTTCTTTGGTTACTTGCTTAGTATTGCTCTACTTAATCATTTTATAATTGGTATAATTATTGCTGGCTGTTAGTTATTGTTTTTATTGTTATTGTTGTTATTGTTATTATTGTTATTGTTACTGTTATTATTGCTATTGTTATTATTGTTTTGTTTTTGTTACTATTATTATTATTGTTATCATTATCATTATTATTTTCACCACCATCATCACCGCCAGCATCATTATCAGTTATCAATGCTCTTTTTATTGTTATTTTTACATCTTCATTATCATGGTATTATAATCATTATTATTGTTGTCACTCTTGCTATCATTATCATCCTTATTGTCACTATGATGATTCTTTCTTATTATTGTCATTAATCTATCATTATTAAACTATTATTATTATTATATATATATATATATATATATATATATATATATATAATATATATATATATATATATATATATATATATATATAATATATATATTACACACACACACACACACACACACACACACACACACACACACACATACACACACACACACACACACACACACACACACACACACACACACACACACACACACACACACACACACACACACACACACACACACACACACACACACACACACACACACACACACACACACACACACACACACACACACACACACACACACACACACACATACACACATACACACATATATATATATATATATATATATATATATATATATATATATATATATATATATATATACACATTATATTTTCTTTTCCTTATTAATTATTTTTGTCGAGAGGCAGCACATTTTCTCATACATTTATGCCTGTGGAAAAAATTCAGATGAGAAAAAAGATCAGATAAAATGCAAATAAACATAAAATGAAAAAATAATAGCGTCAACAATTTTTTTTTTTTTTTTTTTCGCATTTTCCAAAACATCGTCTCTCATTCATACCCAGTTACTGTTCACAATTGCATTATACCAATACGAGAAGAGTGAAATTAACTGCAACTTCTCCTAATGGAATTCCAGGCTTTTGTCACTACGGCTGCAAATCACTTTACGGCCCGACAGCTGACAAAAGTTTCGATAAGGAATATTTTATACGCCATTTTTTTTTTTTTCTCTCTCTCTCTCTCTCTCAACTCAAAAATAAATAATATCGTAGCTAGGAATATTCACTTCCGGGTTTGAGTTTCTGTTGCTGTTTTCTATTGTATTGTAAATGAATAATACAGTTCTTTGTTCTGTTCGTTTTATTATTTTTATTTTTCATTTTTTTCTAGGTTTCTATTTAATTTTTGACTGGTATTTTGTTCCTTTTTGATTGGTATTTTGTTCATTTTTGACTGATATTTTGTTCATTTTTGACTGGTATTTTGTTAGTTCTTGACTGGTATTTTGTTAATTTTTGACGTATTTGTTCCTTTTTGACTGGTGTTTTATTCATTTTTACTGGTATTTTGTTCATTTTGACTGGTATTTTGTTCGGTTTTGACGTATTTTATTCTGTGCCGGTTTGTTGTTCAGTTTGAATGTTGGTTGTCAATTGGAGAAGAATTCATACAAGAAAGAATTCTTCAGAAACACTGATGTATTTGGAGGCCTACTTATAAATATTGTATCATCATCATTACTAAGAGTAGTACTGGTGCTATTAGTATCAGCCAGAGCATCATTATGATTCATTATCGGTAATATCAGCATGAAAAAAAAAACAGAGAGAAAATGTAGGTTGATAAATTAGGTGCGATGTTCTCTATGGGCGAAACCTGTGTATCTGGCAGCCTTTGTAGGGTCTGGTGCTTCAATTAATGGGTTTTCTCTCTCTCTGTCTTCGCTTCTCTCTTCTCTTTTCTGTCTGTCTCTTTCTCTTTCTCTCTCTCTCTTCTCTTCCTTTCTCTCTCTCTCGTCTCTTTCTCTCGCTCCTCACTCTCTTCTTCTCTTCTCTTCTCTTCTCTTCTCTTCTCTTCTCTTCTCTTCTCTTCTCTTCTCTTCTCTTCTCTTCTCTTCTCTCTTCTCTCTCTATCTCTCTTCTGTCTCTCCTTCCTCTCATTACAATCCTACCTTCCATCCTCCCATATATTTCCCTCCTTATAAGTGCTATCAATGTATACCCTTACATATATATATATATATATATATATATTATATATATATATATATATATATATATATATATATATATATATATATATATATATACATATATATATATATATATATATATATATATATATATATATATATATATATATATATATATATATATATATATATATATATATATATATATATATATATATATATACGCATATATGTAGCATGACATTCTCTTCGCCTCGTCTCCACTAAGCCAAGGAGGCTGAGATGCAGTCGCTAAAACCTTTCATTATGAGGAAATTCATTAAATCGCCTTATGTGATTTACGTTTATGATCTTCTTATGTATGGTGCGTGCTTGCGCTTTCTTGGGATCTTTTTGGATGAGGTTTTTATTTTTTTTATTTTTTTTTATATTACGTTATTTTTTGGATCTTTTTGGATGAGGTTTTTATTTTTATTTTTTTTATATTACGTTATTTTTTGGATCTTTTTGGATGAGGTGTTTATTCTTTTTTCATATTATGTTATTGTTATCTATGTTATCATCATATTTCTTCTGATTGTTGTTATTCTCGTTGTTATTTCTTTACGATTATTATTGTTATTGCCATTGGTATTATCATTATTGTTATTATTATTGTTATTATTACTATTATTATGATTATATTGATAATAGTTATTATTATCATTATTATCATTATCATCATTGTAGCTATTATCGTTATTATTATTATCATTACTATCATTATTGTTATTATTGTTACTACCATTAGCTTAAACTGAATCCATTAAATTTTGGTGGTGATCCGGATCCAGGAAATTTTGTTCATTGTTTATTTAAAATTTTCGCCAGAGGTGTATTTTAGCCCAATTTAGATGCCATTAAATCTTGGTGATGATCCAGAAGATGATCTTCAAATGCGAATATTATTTTTGCATCGCAGACCCTATTGCTTTGGCGGAGGTATGCTCTCTCTGAATCCTTCTATCTATCATTATCGTGTATATCAAAATCAATATTTATGATTAACATTATCATCATTATCAGCAATATCGTTACCATCATCATTTTTGCATTTATCCTCACCATAATTACCATAAATACTTGAATAATCCTTAAAATATATTTATCACCGTAATTGCTCTAGTGAAAATATTGTATAACAACATCTTATCTTCCTCCTGTTCTTGTTCACCTTCCCAGTTATATTTTCTCATAATTCCTCTAGTGAACAGAACATTGTATAACAGCATCTTATCTTCCTCCTGTTCTTGTTCACGTCAGTTATATTTTCTCATAATTCCTCTCGTGAACAGAACATTGTATAACAACATCTTATCTTCCTCCTGTTCTTGTTCACCTCAGTTATATTTTCTCATAATTCCTCTAGTGAACAGAACATTGTATAACAACATCTTATCTTCCTCCTGTTCTTGTTCACCTCAGTTATATTTTCTCATAATTCCTCTAGTGAACAGAACATTGTATAACATCTTATCTTCCTCCTGTTCTTGTTTACCTTCACAGTTATAATTTCTCATAATTGCTCTATTGAACAGAACATTGTATAACAACATCTTATCTTCCTCCTGTTCTTGTTCACCTTCTCAGTTATAATTTCTCATAATTCCTCTAGTGAACAGATCATTGTTATAACAACATCTTATCTTCCTCCTGTTCTTGTTCACCTTCTCAGTTATAATTTCTCATAATTCCTCTAGTGAACAGAACATTGTATAACAGCATCTTATCTTCCTCTGTCTTGTTCACCTTCTCAGTTATATTTTCTCATAATTCCTCTAGTGAACAGAACATTGTATAACATCTTATCTTCCTCCTGTTCTTGTTCACCTTCACAGTTATAATTTCTCATAATTCCTTTCGTGAACAGAACATTGTATAACAGCATCTTATCTTCCTCCTGTTCTTGTTCACCTTCTTTATATTGTCTCATAATTCTCCTAGTGAACAGAACATTGCATAACAACACTTATCTTCCTCTTGTTCTTGTTCACCTCAGTTATATTTTCTCACAATTCCTCTAGTGAACAGAACATTGTATAACAACATCTTATCTTCCTCCTGTTCTTGTTCACCTTCTCAGTTATATTTTCTCATAATTCCTCTAGTGAACATCAGCGTCTTATCTTCCTCTTGTTCTTTTTCGTTATCATTATACAGCTTCCCATTCAGGAATTGGAATTCTAGTCATGAAAGTCAATAGAACTTGCTGTTATGGGAATGAGACTCGCGTAATGGCACTACACAGAAATACAGTGAAATACCTATTTGCCTTTTTTCGTCTTTCTCTCTATCTCTGTGTATCTGTTTATCTATTTATCTCTCTCTCTCTCTATCTATCTGTCTATCTATCTATCTATTCATCTGTTTATCTCTCTCTCTTTCTCTCTCTCTCTCTATCTATCTATCTACCTATCTATCTATCTATCTGTCCATTTCTTTATCTCTCTCTCTCTCTCTCTCTCTCTCTCTCTCTCTCTCTCTCTCTCTCTCTCTCTCTCTCTCTCTCTCTCTCTCTCTCTTTCTCTCCTCTCTCTCTCTCTCTCTCTCTCTCTCTCTCTCCATCTATCTATTTATCTATCTATCTACCTACCTACTTACCTAATTATCTATCTATCTATCTATCCATCTATCTATCGACCTACCCACCTAATGATACTAATAATATCTTGTGATTTTCATGATCGTAACAGGAGGAGGAGGAAGTAAGAGAAGAAGAGGAGGATGAGGAAGAAGAAGAGGGAGATACGTAATAGGAAGGAAAATAGAAGAAGAAGAAGAAGAAGGAAAAAAGAAGAAGAGGAGGCGGAGGAATAGGAGAAGGAAGAAGTGGAAGAGAAGGAGGGTGAATAGGAGGAAGTGGATGAGGAGGAGGAGGAAGAAAAGGAGAAAGAAAAGGAGGAAGAAGAAGAGAAAGGAGTGGAAGAGGAGGAGGAAGAAGAAGACGAGGATAAAGAAGAGAAAGAAAAAAGATAAGGAGAATAGGAAGAAGAAGATTCAAAATAACCACAATAAATAACGGATGTAAAACAGATAAAGAACGAAACAGAGAAACAAAAGAAGAAGCAGGAACGGCGCTAAAAAAAAAAAAAAAATAAAAAAAAAGAGAGAAAACAGAAGGAAGAAAGGAGAAAGGAATAATGAAGAAAATGAGGAAGCAAGAGGGTCTTCGAGGATCACTAAGGGTTGGAGGAGGAGCGCTAGAGTAGAGGGTTAAAGTCAACACACCGAGTCAACATTTTAGATCATCAAATATTCAAGGGAAGAGACATCATAAATTTCCTGACCTGAAGGCGGTCGTGAGAGGTTCATAAGGAGGCAAATCGAATGATGTAGGAGGAGGGAAGGGAGATGGAAGAGAGAGAGAGGGAGGGATGGAGGGAGGGAGGGAGGGAGGGAGGGAGGGAGGGAGGAGGAGGGAGGGAGGGAGGGAGGGAGGGAGAGA
>NW_020872190.1:15645-23145 GCF_003789085.1 Penaeus vannamei
TATATATATTATATAGAGAGAGAGGAGAGAGAGAGAGAGGTAAGAATGAGATCTTAATGTCCACTTAGACACTAAAGAACAAATATGTCCTATTTCTTTATTTGGCCTACAATACTGCAGCGTTGTAGCTACACGCGCCTTTTCCCCTTGGTGGCGCTTGTCAGGAACGGAGTATATCGACACTTGGGAGCTGGACGCCTCTGCGTAGTTAAGGCACTATTGCTTTTCTGCTCACTACTGGCTGATTGCTGTGTTTGTTGGGTGTCTCTTAGGTCGATTGGCTGAGAAGGCAGCGTGTGTGATATTTTTAGGAAAGAATGTACGCTTTTATTTGTAAATTACATGTGTAGTTCTCTCTTTTTCCTCTGCCTCATCTCTCTCTACCTCTCACTCTTTCTCTCTCACACGCACACTCACACACACACACACGCACACACACACACACACACACACGTGCGCGCATACACACACATACAATCTGTTTCTCTGTCACTTTTTATCTCATGGCGAAGCTCATGAGTTAATTTATTCGTATTTGTTTTCCATTCCCAAAAGCAGAAATGAAGTCTAGGAAATATAAAGGCAGGGAATGATGAAGTCAAGCGATGACGTTTAGGAAAGATGAAGTCAAGCGGGAATTAAAATTCACCTTCGACTCCAACATAAAACTTAGGAGCTTCCATGAACCAAGAAGGAGAGAGGCACGCAGTCAAAACTTTAAAAATTGATCGATACTGTACGAAATTTAAAATATAACAATAGTAATAATAATAATTAAAAACATAAATAAAAGCATGAATCTCAATGTTAGTCAGGTTCCAAGAATTAACTCGCACACGGAAATGAATTTACGATGAAGTTCAACAGAGGAAACAGAATATTCTTAGACGAAACAGATAATTTTTTGTGCAGGACGAACGTGAATAGATGCAAGGGAAAGGTGAGAAGCTGAGAAATATTAGCTATAACCTGTGACTTTTAAAAGAATGGGAACTAGCTGATGGAGAGAGATACTACCATAAGCTAACGGGTTAGGAAAGACCTAGTAGAATACCTGTATACCTGATGAATGTCTATTCTATAAATCAGTAAAATTGAGAAAAATGGAGATGTAAGGAATTTTTCACCAGATACAGAAGATTAGTCTGTAGAATCGTGTGCATTTGAAAGGCGCTGATATTGGAGAGACTTTCAATGCGATGATTAAGGAGGTAAATGCAACTGGAGGAAAACAAGCGCTTCGGGCATATGAAACGGTTCCATCAGAGACAGAGGGAGAAAGACTTTCGCAAGGAATTAGCAATTGATTACATTTCCTTCGAGTTTGAGGAAACACAACAAAGAGGGAGGGAGTAGCATGCAGGAGAGGGATGCTAGCATGTGTGGCGGAGCTTGTAATATTTTGAGCATACGGTGATGCAATTTGAAATGGCTGCGGGATTTCAGTACTATAGAGGCTTGCACTGGACCTGATTCTATTTGCTATTCTGAAACTAAAATTTCAAGATGAGAAAAGTAATTTTTTTATCGCCATTTTGAATCATCATACACAAAAGTAGAAGAGAGAGAGAGCACGAGCAAATTAAAGAAGTTTGGCGGAAACCAATAGGTAGGCAAAAAGTAAAAAAAAACTCATTAGATGGTCCGGTTTCAAACTCCAAGAGCTTACGAAAAAAAAAGAAACAAAAGAAAGGTAAAGAAAAATGTAAATAATGGATAAGAAAGATTTAAAAGAAAAGGAACAATGTTTCACTGCGGTGAGCACAGGAAAATGAGAAATGGCAGACAAACGCCCTATTTTACAAGCTTATTTGGTCTTCACAATGTATTTCAGTATGTTTTTGAACAGGAGTGTAATGTATTAGTTAGGTATTGGAGCTTCTTTGTGCCATCATAAGAAATAAATTTTGGCTTTTGATAATAATACTATTAATACTAATGCATAATAATGAATTAATGTTGATTATGAATGTATTATATAAATGGACAGATATAGCCAATTATCTCTATTATGTGTATATACAAAAATATGTATTCGGCACACACCACACACACACACACACACACACACACACATACATACATATATATATGCTCGTGTTTGTATGTATATACAGTTTATGAATATATATTTACGCATATATGTATATACATATGATATATGCAAACAATACACACACATTCACAACAGACACATACACATACAGTATATATAATATATTATATATATATATATTTATATAATATATATAAATATATAGAGAGAGACAGAGAGAGAGAGAGAGAGAGAGAGTGTAGAATGAGATCTTAATGCTTCCACTTAGACAACTAAAGAGCAAAAATATGTCTTTATATTCTTAAGAGCTTTGAAATGCCTACAATTACTGCAGCGCGTTGTTCCAGACTACCGCCGGCCTTATCTCTCCCGGGTCGTAAAGGCAGCTAATGTCAGGAAACGAGAGTACTTCGGCCACTTGGAGAGCTGAGACGACCTCTGCGTAGTTAAGGCACTACTTAGCTTTCCTCTGCTCACTACTGCTGATTGCTGTGTTGTTGGGTGTCTCTTAAGGTCGAATTATGGCTTGAGAAGGCAGCGTGTGTGAACATTTGTAGGAAGAATGTACGCTTTTATTTGTAAATTACATGTGTAGTTCTCTCTTTTTCCTCTGCCTCATCTCTCTCTTCTCTCTCTCTCTCTCTCTCTCTCTCTCACACACACACACACACACACATACACACACATACAATCTGTTTCTCTGTCACTTTTTATCTCATGGCGAAGCTCATGAGTTAATTTATTCGTATTTGTTTTCCATTCCCAAAAGCAGAAATGAAGTCTAGGAAATATAAAGGCAGGCAATGATGAAGTCAAGCGATGACGTTTAGGAAAGATGAAGTCAAGCGGGAATTAAAATTCACCTCCGACTCCACCATAGAACTTAGGAGCTTCCATGAACCAAGAAGGAGAGAGGCACGCAGCCAAAGCTTAAAAAAATGATCGATATAGTACGAAATTAAAAATAACAACAATAGAATAATAATAATTAAAAAAAACAATAAGGTTCCAAGAATTAACTCGCACACGGAAATGAATTTACGATGAAGTTCAGCAGAGGAAACAGAATATTCTTAGACGAAACAGATAATTTTTTGTGTAGGACGAACGTGAATAGATGCAAGGGAAAGGGGAGAAGCTGCGAAATATTAGCTATGATAACCTGTGACTTGTAAAAGAATGGGAACTAGCTGATGGAGAGATACTACCTTAAGGTAACGGGTTAGGGAAGACCTAGTAGAAGTATACCTGATGAATGTCTATTCTAGAAATCAGTAAAATTGAGAAAAATGGAGATGTAAGGAATTTCTCACCAGATACAGATTACTGTAGAATCGTTGAAGGGCGCTGATATTGGAGAGACTTTCAATGCGATGATTAAGGAGGTAAATGCAACTGGAGGAAAACAAGCGCTTCGGGCATATGAAACGGTTTCATCGGAGACAGAGGGAGAAAAACTTTCGCAAGGAATTAGTGATTAATTACATTTCCTTCGAGTTTGATAAAACACACAAAGAGGGAGGGAGTAGCATACAAGAGAGGGATGCTAGCATGTGTGGCAGAGCTTGTACTACTACTATGAGGGTAAATTGATGCATTTTGAAATGGTTGTGGGATCTCAATATAATTGAGGCTTGCACTGGACCTGTTTTGTTTGCAATTTTGAAACTAGAATTTCAGGATAAGTGAGAACATTATACATACACAAAAGTAGAAGAGAGCGAGACAGCGACAGAGAGAGAAAAGGAAAGACAGAGGGGGGGGGGGAGAGACAGAGACAGCGGTAGTAATAGAGAGAACGAACCAATTAAAGAAGTTTATCGAAGACCAATAGATAGGCAAGAAGGAAAAAATACATTAGATGGGCCGGTTTCAAACTCCAAGAAAGAGCTTAAAAAAAGAAAAAAGTAAATGATGAATCAGGAAGACCAAACAAGATTTAACAGTAAAGAAACAATGTTTCACTGCGGTGAACTTCACACTATAGGTATGTTTTTGAATGAGACTGTAATCCACTAGTTAAGTATTCGAGCTCCTTTGTGCCACTGCTACTTTCATAAGAGCTTTGAAATGCCTACAATTACTGCAGCGCGTTGTTCCAGACTACCGCCGGCCTTATACTCTCCCGGGTCGTAAAGGCAGCTAATGGCGGGACAGGAGAGTACTTCGGGCACTTGGAGAGCTGAGACGACCAGATACAAAAGATTAGTCTGTAGAATCGTGCATTTGAAAGGCGCTGATATTGGAAGACTTCAATGCGATGATTAAGGAGGTAAATGCAACTGGAGGAAAACAAGCGCTTCGGGCATATGAAACGGTTTCATCGGAGACAGAGGGAGAAAAACTTTCGCAAGGAATTAGTGATTAATTACATTTCCTTCGAGTTTGAAAAACACACAGGAGGAGGGTGAGAGAGGGATGCTAGCATGTGTGGCAGAGTTGTACTATTTTGAGGGTAAATTTGCATTTGAAATGGCTGTGGGATTTCATACTATAGAGCCTTTTACTGGACCTGTTTTGTTTGCAATTCTGAAACAAGAATTTCAGGATAAGTGAGGAAAGTTTATTTTTACCACCATTTTCCAGTCATCATACACAAAGTAGAAGAGAGCTTGTGACTGAGAGAGCACGAACAAATTAAAGAAATTTGGCGAAAACCAATAGGTAGGCAAAAAGGAAAAAAAACATTAGATGGTTCCGTTTTTCAAACTCCAAGAGCTTACGAAAAGAAAGGTAAAGAAAAAAGTAAAATGATAAGAAAGATTTAAAAGGACAATGTTCACTGCGGTGAGCACAGGAAAATGAGAAATGGCAGACAAACGCCCTATTTTACAAGCTTATTTGGTCTTCACAATGTATTTCAGTATGTTTTTGAACAGGAGTGTAATGTATTAGTTAGGTATTGGAGCTTCTTTGTGCCATCATAAGAAATAAATTTTGGCTTTTTGATAATATACTATTAATACTAATGCATAATAATGAATTAATTGTTGATTATGAAATTATATAATGGATAGATATAGCCAATTATCTCTCTATATATGTGCATATACAAAAATATGTATTCGGCACACACACCACACACACACACACACACACACACACACACACACACACACACACACACACACACACACACCATACAACACACACACACACCACACACCATATATATATATATATCGTGTTTGTATGTATATACAGTTTATGAATATATCTTTACGCATATATGTATATACATATGATATATGCAAACAATACACACATTCACACACTCATCAGACACATCACACATACATATAATATATATATTTAATATATATTTATATATATTATATGTGTGTGTGTGTGTGTGTGTGTGTGTGTGTGTGTGTGTGTGTGTGTGTGTGTGTCCGGGTTTGGTTTAATTTCTGTATGGCTTTTATTCACCCCTTTGTTCTTCTAGTTATCATTTTTTGGGAATGGGTCAATCGAGGTTTGTAAGAAAGTATTAAACAGATTGCTCACTGTATTATTCAAAAATAAGTACATTTTTCACAACACGAACAAAACAAAACAAGAATAAGTAGTCTTATTCATTACACAAATACAATTTTCTTTTGTTAAATATCCAGGGAATGTGCACTGTATAAACGATATGAATATCTTCTTGCCCACGAACGGATATTCGACCATGAACAAGGGCTTCCTCTCTGCTGTGCGACAAACAGCGATGAAGTGAATGTTCATAGAGGCTGGAAAATAAACCAGTTGAAGTCAATCACTTATACACATATATCACTTATCACATACCTTTTCTGAGGTAAATTAGAGTTACATTTTTAATACAGAAAGTACAACAAAATTCCATAAATAATGTAATTACTTACATGAAGTGAATAGGTGAAGAGATCGGAGCCAAGTGGCAGGTCGTGCTGTCGTGGTTGCCGACGTCACCTCTGTTTCGGGTTCGTGAACCATCGACAGAACACGCAAATGGCTCGATCACCCGAATCCTCACACACACCAAATCACTCATCTGCATACAGTGAAACCATCACTAACCCTTTACATATATTTATAATATATAGAGAGAGAGAGAGAGAGAGAGAGTAGAATGAGATCTTAATGCTTCCACTTAGACAACTAAAGAACAAAAATATGTCTTTATATTCTTAAGAGCTTTGAAATGCCTACAATTACTGCAGCGCGTTGTTCCAGACTACCGCCGCCCTTATCTCTCCCGGGTCGTAAAGGCAGCTAATGTCAGGAAACGAGAGTACTTCGTCACTTGGAGAGCTGAGACGACCTCTGCGTAGTTAAGGCACTACTTAGCTTTCCTCTGCTCACTACTGCTGATTGCTGTGTTGTTGGGTGTCTCTTAAGGTCGAATTCTGCTTGAGAAGGCAGCGTGTGTGATATTTGTAGGAAGAATGTACGCTTTTATTTGTAAATTACATGTGTAGTTCTTTCTTTTTCCTCTGCCTCATCTCTCTCTACCTCTCACTCTTTCTTCTCTCACACGCACACACCACACACACACACCACACGCACACACACACACACACGTGCGCGCATACACACACATACAATCTGTTTCTCTGTCACTTTTTATCTCATGGCGAAGCTCATGAGTTAATTTATTCGTATTTGCTTTCCATTCCAAAAGCAGGCAGAAATGAAGTCTGAAAATAAAGCAGGGAATGATGAAGTCAAGCGATGACGTTTAGGAAAGATGAGATCAAGCGGGAAAATTAAAATTTCACCTTCGACTCCAACATAATAACTTAGGAGCTTCCATGAACCAAGAAGGGAGAGGCACGCAGTCAAANAAGACTTTTACATACGGAATGATAAGTGGGGCAAAGTAAGGAGAAATAGGGAATGTATCTAGCATTTTTAAGACTTTTAAATACGTGTTCATGCATGCTTATCTACTTATGAAATATGTACGGATTTATGTGTGTGATTATGAATGAATATGGTGTCCGGGGTTTGGTTTGCTTTCAGTATAGTTTTTTATTCACCCCTTTTTTCTTTTAGTTATCTTTTTTGGGATGGGTCAGTCGAGGTTTGAAAAGAAAGTATTTAACAGTTTGTTCACTGTATTATTCAAAAATAGAAAATACATTTCACACAACACGAACAAAAAATAAGAATTCCTGAACAAGAATAAGTAGTCTTATTTGTTGAGTACACAAAAATAGTTTTCTGTTGATAAACCTCCAGGGAATGCACACTGTATAATCCTTGGATAATCCTTGACTAATCCTTGAATAATGGGCTTCCACTTTGCTGTTCGAGAGACAGTGTCGTGTATTAAGAGAATATTCATAGAGGCTGTAATAAAGAAAACCAGTTATAGTCACTTAGTCACTTCTATACATCACATATCACATCACTTACCCTTTTCTAAGGGTAGAATTAGAGCTCAGAGTTCAATACACACAAAGTCCAACAAAAAT
>NW_020872190.1:42917-47917 GCF_003789085.1 Penaeus vannamei
GAGAGGAGAGGGTGGGGTGATGGCATGGGTGGAAGGAGAGAAAGGGGAAAAGTAAGGAGGAGGAGGAGGTAGAGGAGGGTTTGGAAGGATGAGGGATGGGGGGAGCTGAGGGATGAAGGGTAGGATGAGGAGGGGATATTGGGGAAAAACAAGAGGTGGGGGGATAAGGGTGGGTGGAGGATGGGGAGGAATGGGGGCGGAGGAGGAAGAAGGAGAAATGGGTGGGAAGGTGGGTAGGAATATGGGAAGAGAGGTGAAAAGAATGAGGATGAGGAGGGGAGAGGATTGACGGGGAGAGGAGGACGGAGGTGGGGAAGAGGAAAGATTAGAAGGAGTAGGGAAAGAGGAAGGAGGGAAATAAGGGATAGGAAGGAGGGGAGGGGAGGAAGGAGAAGAAAAAGGAGGAGAAGGCCAAATGGGAGGAAGGAGAGAAATGAGACTATGGAGAAAGGGAGGAAGGGAAAAGGAAAAAAAATAATAAAGGAGAAAAAGAAAAAAAGGAGGAAGAAGAAGAAGAAAAATACAAGAAAACAGGATGAAGCAGATAAAAATTGAACCGAAAGAAGGAGAGGAGGAGAAAGAATTAATAGAGAGAGGGAATGAAGAGAGAAAAAAAGTATTTGTGAGGAGGAAGGGAGAAAGGCGAAGACAAAAAATTAAAAATAAAATAACACTGAAAAATAACGATAAAAAATTAAGACGGAGATTAAAAAAAAAATGAAGATAGGCAAAGAAGAAAAAGGAAAAGGTGATGGATGAAACTGTAGAGAAAGAAGAGAAGAGAAGAGGAGAGCGAGTTAAGAAGGAAGAAGAGCGAGGCGGTGGAAGAGGGAACATTAAAGATAGATGTTGATGGATATCCTAGTTTCAAGCGAAGTCTTTTTGTCGAGAAGAAGGATGGAAAGGAAGGGGGAAGGGAGGAGGTAGAAGAGAGGGAAAGAGGAGGGGGAGAGAGAAGAGAAGAGAGGTGGGGGGAGTGAGTGAGTGAGTAGGAGAGAGAGGGAGGAAGAGAGAGAGAGAGAGAGAGAGAGAGAGAGAGAGAGAGAGAGAGAAAAGAGAGAGAGAGAGAAGAGAGAGAGAGAAGAGAGAGAGAGAGAGAGAGAGAGAGAGAGAGAGAGACAGAGAGAGAAGAGAGAGAGAGAGAGAGAGAGAAGAAGGAGAGAGAGAGAGAGAGAGAGAGAGAGAGAGGGAGAGAGAGAGAGAGAGAGAGAGGAGAGAGAGAGAGAGAGAGAGAGAGAGAGAGAGAGTAGAGAGAGAGAGAGAGAGAGAGAGAGGAGAGAGAGAGAGAGAGAGAGAGAGAGAGAGGAGAGAGAGAGAGAGAGAGAGAGAGAGAGAGAGAGAGAGAGAGAGAGAGAGAGAGATAGATAGAGAGACGAGAGAGAGAGAGAGAGAGAGAGAGAGAGAGAGAGAGAAGAAGAGAGAGATGGTGGAGATAACAAAAGAAGATGGAAAAGGAATAGGAAGAAGAAGAAGAGAAAGAGGAAGAGGAGGAGAGGGGAAAAGCTCAATAACCGAGAAGAGAAGAGGGGAACGAGAGAAAAGGAAATATGGAAAGGGAACCAAAGGGACAGAGAGAGACACAGCAGAAGGACAAAGGCGAGAGACACGAGAGAAAAAAGAATGGAGAGAGGGGGGGGGGAGGGGTGAGAGGAGGAGGCGGGAAGCGAGAGTCCCTAGAAAAGAATGAAAAAAGAGGAGGGGAGGAGGAGGAGAGCGGAGGGGAGGAGGGGGAGAGGGGGAGAGCAGGAAGAGGCTTATAGGAAGAAGACGAGAGGTGTTGAAAAGGAGGAGTAGAAAGGAGTAGATGAGGGAGGAAAGGAAAGAGGGGAGAGCAAAGGGGTTCAAGAGAATACGAAGGAAAGGAAGAATCAGAGGAGGGGGGAAGGGAATTATAGAGGAGAAAGGAATGAGAATGGGAAGTGGAGACGAAGAGGGGCAAAGAAAAAGAGGAAGAAGAGAAGAGGGAGAGAGGAGAGAAGTGGAGGAGAGCAAAGAATGAGAAAAGAAATGGAGGATAGAAAAAGAAGTAAGAAAAGATGAGGAGGAGAGGAGAAAAGAAAGGAGAGAAAGTAAGAAGAGAGCTTGGAAGAGGAAGAGAATAGGAGGAATAGGAGAGGGAAAATTAAATAGAAGAAAGAAAGAAAAAGAGGAAGAAGTGCTAGAGAGAGAGAGAGAGAGAGAGAGAGAGAGAGAGAGAAGAGAGAGGAGAGAGAGAGAAGAGAGAAGAGAGAGAGAGAGAGAGAGAGAGAGAGAGAGAGAGAGAGAAGAGAAAGAGAGAGAGAGAGAGAAGAGAGAGAGAGAGAGAGAGAGAGAGAGAGAGAGAAAACGAACGAACACCAAAAAAACGAAAAAAAAGAAAAAAAAAAACCGAAGCTAAAACAAAAAGCATCACATAACACCATCATCCCCAACCCCATCTCCACATCCCTCTCTCCTCTTCTCCCTTTCTACTCTCTCCCTTCGTATCTTTGTTCGACTTGGAGCTAGAATTTCCAAATTTCCGGAAGTCTCCTTGTCTGTTTTTCTTTCGTGTCTGTCAATATTTAGTCTGTCTAATTGTTGGATCTCTCGGCCACTCCCGCGCGGGGCCTCTCCTGTCCCTCTCTGTTGCGCATGTAGAGCTTCTTTATATGTATGTGTATATATATGTATATATATATATATATATATATATATATATATATATATATATATTATATATATATATATATATATACTATATATATATATTATATATATATATATATATATATATATATATATATATATATATATGTGTGTGTTGTGTGTGTGTGTGTGTGTGTGTGTGTGTGTGTGTGTTGTGTGTGGTGTGTGTGGTGTGTGTGTGTGTGTGTGTGTGTGTGTGTGTGTGTGTGTTGTGTGTATGTGTGTATGTGTGTTTTGTGTGTATGTGTCTGCATGATGTGTGTGTGTGTGTGTGTGTGTATGTGTCTGCATGAAGATGTGGTGAGTGTGTGTGCTGTGTGATGTGTGTGTGAATGTGCTGATGATGCAGTGAGTGTGTCGAGTGTGATGAGTGAGCTTGTGCTGTGTGTGTGTGATGAGTGTGTGTGTGTGTTGTGTGTGAATGAGTGAGCTTGTGTAGTGTGTGTGTGATGCGTGAGCTTGCGAGTGTGAGTCCGCATAAAAGCGCAAGCGAGTTTGTGTAAAATTTATACCACGCCATTTCCAAAACTGCTTACAGAGCCTAAACGCCACACATTACCCAAATCGAGACAAGTGAGTGGAACTTATAATAATCTTGATAGTGACTTACGATGATGATGACCTATGGCAACTTATGATGATTTGTGATGAGGGTGATGACAACTCAGCTGATGATGACGAGTGGTAATGGCTTATGATGAATTTATGGTGTATGGCGACTTCCACTATTACATTTGATATATTGCGAGTGGTGTGTACATGAGCACTATAGGGTACAAGCAGTGTAGTAAGTAGAAAGTATTAGAAGAAGAAGAAAGAAGAAGAAATAGAGGAAAGAAGAAGAAGAAGAAGAAGAAAAAGAAGAAAAGAAGAAAGAAGAAGAAGAAGAAGAAAGAAGAAGGAAAAGAAAAAGAAGGAAAGAAAGAAGAAGAAGAAAAAAAAAAAGAAGAGGGAAAAGAAGAAAAGAAGAAGAAAAGCTAAAAGAAGTAGAAGAAGAAAAAAGAAGAAAGAAAGAAGGAAAAGAAGAAGAAATAGAAGAAGAAAAAAAATAAGGGATGTAAAAGAAGAACTTGATGATGGCGATGACGACGAAGAAGAAGAAGCAAAAGCAGAAGAACAAAAGAAGAAGAAGAAAAGGAAGAAAGTGAAAAAACGTGACAATGAGGAGTACATGAGGAGGAAGAATATGAAAGAGGAAGAGAAGAAGAGGGAGAAGCTGAAGAGGGAGAAGAAGCAGAAGGAAAGAAAATTGAGGAGAAATTGGAGATAAAGAAGAAAGAAAGAAAAAAAAGGGCAAGAAGGAAAGGGAAAACGATAGACGAGAGAGAAGAGAGAGAGGATAAGATAAAGAAGGATAAGAAGAGAGAAAGAGACAAAGAACCGAAAAAAATGAAAATGATAAGAGAAGAGAAAAAAAGAAAGGAAAGAAGAAACAGAGAAATTAAGAAAAAAGAATAGAGAGGAAAAAAATGAGTTATATTTTAAATAAAGTTTATTTTATCTTATATTTTTTTTTTTAATGTAGTGACTTAATATCTATATAATCCTCCTATTTCTCTTTTTATGACTTTACCTTTTAATTTTATTAATACTAGCAAGGAGGATTATGATGTTGGATAATTACTATAAAAAATCAAGGAGAGAAAAAAAGAGATTAAAGTTGGAGAAAGAAAAAAAAGTGAAAAAAAATAGAATGGAACCAAAAACGAAAAAAAAAAAAAAAAAGTAGAACGAAAATTTACATAAAAACAACAACAACAAAAGCGAATAAAAGAGTAATAAGGAAACGCTGATGAAAAGAAAAATACGTAAAATAAATAAATAAATAACTCGCAAAAGGAGGAAGAGAAATAAGAATAAGAAATAGAAAAAAAATCGGGTGAGAAGAGAAAAGAATAAGAAAGATGGTAATAGACATAAAATAGAAATAAAAACGAAAATGGAAATGATGATAATAATGGTAACAATAGACAGAGTAATTATGATAACGTTAATCATATTAATGATAATGATACAGACAGTGATAACAAAAATAACAATGATAATGATAATAATAATGATAGTAATAATCGCGGTAATAAAAATGACAAAAATAGAAATATAAATGATGATGATTTTCTTAACGATGATAATAATGATAATGATATTGATATCAATATCAATATCATAAACAATATTGATAGTAATAATAATAAAAGTAATAATAATGATAACAATAATAACAACGAGAACAATAATAATGATGATAATAATAAATATGAAAAACAGTGATAATGATAAAAATAAGAACCAAAGACTATAACAATAACACTCAGCCATGCCAATAACAACAA
>NW_020872190.1:65417-70417 GCF_003789085.1 Penaeus vannamei
CCCTCTTCCTCCCTTTCCCCTTACCCATCCCCCCTTCCTCCCTTTCCCCTTACCCATTCCCCCTTCCTCCCTTTTTTTCCCTGGAAGTCCCCTCCGTCTCCCCTTCCCATTTCCCTTTTCTCTGCAAATTCCCTTCCCCTCCCTTCCTACCTTTTCTCTCTCTTCCCTCTTTCTTCTTTGAGTCCTCTTTCTCCTCCCTTTTCTTCTCCTCTTCCCTTCCTATCTTCTTAACCTCCCCCCTCGAATTACCGTGGGAATAACAAATGTACGAAGAAGAATGATAATAATCACAACAAAGACAATAATAATAACAACATTAATGATGATAAAACAAGATTCCAGTAGATTCCTAATATGATGCTTTTAAGCGTTTGTATCATTATTCAGTATTTCAATTATTATTCAGTTCTTCAATTATTCATTATTTTGTTAATTATCACCCATTTTACATCAAAATGAAACGGCTTCAAGTCTGCAGTCACAGGGAATATACTTTCAGGCGGAACGTGTAATGGAGATGGAATGTTGAAATGATGTATCTAAAGTAATTACGTAAAATTTTAGCGTAATTTGCGGGACGAACGAACGAAACAGAAGTAGAAGTATAATGAAAATAAAGATGAAAATCGTAAAAAAAAAAAGAAAAGAAAAATGAAACGAACAAAACAGAAGTAGAATTATAATGAAAATAAAGATAATCGTAAAAAAAAGAAACAAACGAAACAGAAGTAGAATTATAATGAAAATAAAAATGATAATCGTAAAAAAAAAAAAAAAAATGAAACAAACGAAACAGAAGTAGAATTATAATGAAAATAAAGATGATAATCGTAAAAATAAAAAAAATGAAACGAACGAAACAGAAGTAGAATTATAATGAAAATAAAGATGATAATCGTAAAAAAAAAGAAAAATGAAACGAACGAAACAAGTAGAATTTTAATGAAAATAAAGATGATAATCGTAAAAAAAAAAAAAAAAAATGAAACGAAACGAAAACGAAAATAAAAGATGATAATCGTAAATAGAATTATAATGAAAATAAAGATGATAATCGTAAAAAAAGAAACGAACGAAACAGAGTAGAATTATAATGAAAATAAAGATGATAATCGTAAAAAAAAAAAAAAAATGAAACAAACGAAACAGTAGAATTATAATGAAAATAAAGATGATAATCGTAAAAAAAAAAAAAACGAAACAGAAGTAGACGTGAAACGAACGTATCGTAAAAAAAAGAATAGAATGAAACGTTAAAAAAATGAAACGAACGAAACAGAAGTAGAATTATAATGAAAATAAAGACGTAAAAAAAAAAAGAAACAAACGAAACAGAAGTAGAATTATAATGAAAATAAAGATGATAAATGTAAAAAAAAAAAAAAAAAAAGAAACGTAATATCAATTATGATAAGGATGATGCAAATAACAATACAAAAATACGGATGATAATGATAATAATGCTCCTGCTGAAAATGATAATGAAAAACGAAAATTAAGAATAAAACGACTCGAAAGGTCGCTCCAAGTCTCACACCGTTGCCAAGTCGGGGAAACTGCAGGGAGGCATCAAGGCCGTAACTTTTACCTCTCGACTCGTAAGGCGCCATTAGACTCGGGTTCTGGCAACAATTTGGAGCTTAAAAATAGAAGAAAAAAAGAGAAAAAAAAAAGCTAAAGAGAGAGACTCGATCCTAAATATTTTTAGAAGGAGAATTTCACGGGACAGAAATGTGAATATGGTAATGTATACATGCGGGAGGGACTCAATAATTCATGAGGTGTTGTGGTGCGGGTGTGTTTGCCGGCGAGTTGGTGTAAGCAACATTTAATGTGTTTAACTGAACTGGTTTTGTAAAAGGAGGATAGAGAAGAGAAGAGGATAATAAATAGAGAAAAGATAGATAGATAAATAGAGACTAAATAGATCGATATATAGAGAGGGAGGTGTGTGTGTGTGTGTGTGTGTGTGTGTGTGTGTGTGTGTGTGTGTGTGTGTGTGAGAGAGAGAGAGAGAGAGAGAGAGAGAGAGAGAGAGAGAGAGAGAGAGAGAGAGAGAGAGAGAGAGAGAGAGAGAGAGACAATCTAAATATTATTCTAAATTTTGTGTCCATCACAGTGTCAAAAGGTTTTCCAAAATGTTTCACGACACGATACTGCTACATAGGAATGTTCAACAAAAAGTGAAAAATATAAAGAAAGAAGCAGAAAAAATAGAGTAATAAAAAGAGAAAGTGGAAATATGAGAGCTATATAGACAGGTGAATAGACCGACAGACAGATATATACATATAGATAGATAGATAGATAGATAGATAGATAGTTATATATATTATATATATATATAATATAATATATATATATATTATATATATATAGATAGATAGATAGATAGATAGAGATAGATAGATAGATAGATAGATAGATAGATAGATAGATAGCCAACAATAGATTATTATGCCTGTTCATAGAATAAAAAAATGCCGAAATTAAAGATATGTCAAATATGAGAAAAAGGCTCAATAGTAAAAAATGAAACAAGGTAAAAAAGAAAGAAAAGAAAACGAGATACGAAATGGATGTCTTTCATAGAAAATGGGCAGAATCAATCAGCCTTCGTAGAAAATGGGAAGCCATAACTCGAGAAAGAAAGGATGGGAAACGGTCATATCATGTTTAATCGTTCTCATTCTCCCTCTCTTTCCTTTCTTTTGTTTTTTTCTCTTCTTCCTTTCATATTTCAACGTAATTGATCTGGCTTAGAGTCTTTGGTATATTTTCCGTTTCTTTCCATTCCGTTTCCTTTGCGTCCATGTATGCACGTGTGTGTGTCTGTGGGTGGGTGTGTTTGTTTGTGTCTGTGTGTTTTTTGTGTGGCGCGCGTGTGTGCGTATGTGTATGCATATATGTGTATATACGTGTATAAGGGTGTATGTGTGTATATGTGTGTGTTTGTTTGTGTGTGTGTTTGTGTGTGTGTGTTTTTTTGTGTGGCGTGTGTGTGTATGTGTATGCATATACGTGTATATATGTGTACAAGGGTGTATGTGTGTTTGTTTGTGTGTTTTTATTTGTGTGCGTACTTGTGTGTGTGTGTGTTTTGTATGGCGCGTGTGTGTGTATATGTATGTATATAGGTGTATATACGTGTATAAGGGTGTATGTGTGTATATGTGTGTATGTGTGTGTGTGTTTGTGTATTCCGGGACATCATCATTTTGTCGACGGCTTTACCTACAAAAATTCTTTTTCAAAAGGAGGGAAAAATATGTGGATGAAAACCGACGACAAAGTTTCCATCCCCGGTGGAAAATATCTCAAAGGTGGAAAATGAATCTTGCAGTACTATTCAATACGATATTAGTGATGCTGAAAGAAGATGGGAAAAGAGGCAAATAGGAAAATGGGAGAGTGGTATTATTTGTTGGGTAGGAATATTTTTTTTTTGAGATTTTTCTCGATATGTGACTTGTAAGTTTGTCTGTCTGCCTGTCTCTGTATGTAGGAAATGTATGAATGAGAATGAATATCTTCACAATGCAAGAGATTTATTCGACCGGTTTCGATTATATTTTCGTCAGAAATAAATGTATTTCATGTATTTCTGACGGATATAGTTCAAATGCATCTCTTGTATTGTGAAGATATTCATTCTCATTCGTACCTTTTCTACATTTGTCAACAAGAATACGGTTCATCTGTCTGTCTGTCTGTCTGTCTGTCTGTCTGTCTGTCTGTCTGTCTCTCTCTCTCTCTCTCTCTTCTCTCTCTCTTCTCTCTTGTATGTATATCTGTATGTGTGTACTCATGTATTTGTGTGTGTGTGTGCAGGCCTGTATCCGTGTATGTGTGTACTCTTGTATGTGTGTAAGCTTGTATGTATGTACACATGTGTATGTGTATATGTGCAAGTATGTGAAGTTGCACGGACTTTTCCAATTGACCTTTCGGCGCTTTCTTTAAGGCAGTCTTTGTACATTTTCGAAGCTAAAACTTTTTCCAGTTTATTCTACCGGAAAACACATTTTAGTATAGAACGACTTCCCTGGGACGCTCCCGTCCATCGTGTGTGTATGTGTGTGTGTGTATGTAATGTGTGTGTCGTGTGTGTGTGTGTGAGTGTGTGCGTGCGTGTCTGAGTGTGTGTGCGTGTGCGTGTGTATGTGCTTGTGCGTGTGCGTGTTTGTGTGCATGTGCGTGTGCGTGTTTGTGTGTGTGTGTTTGTTTATGACAAACATACGAATATCTCTGCCTATGTAATTTGTATACATCCTTTATGTGCGTAAACATACACGCATCTGTAGATATACACTTACACATCCATCACATAAAAAATTATAAAAAAAAAATAACCTTAACTTGAATATCTTGTGATTGGGAGTCTGCAGTCGGGTGACCACTGGACCACAAGAGGTCAGAGGTCAAGACAGGTCATTTGGTGTTTCTTATTGGGCAAAGGAAGTGACGAAAAAAATCTGTTGATAAAAATGGACAAAAGATATTCACTACCACCACCATTACTAAAAAGAACTATTTAATTGATTATTTACCTTTATTATTCAATTGTATTATGATTTATTCATCCATTTTACATTTGTGTTTATTTGAATTTATTTATTTGCCTTCCATTTTCCTCTATTTCTCTATTTCCCATTTTCATTCATTTATTCATTTTTCATTTTCACTTATCTACTCATTTTCCATTTCCATTTACCTATCAATTTCCCATTTCATTCTATCTACTCATTTTCCATTTCCATTTACCTATCAATTTCCCATTTCATTCTATCTACTCATTTTCCATTTCCATTTACCTATCAATTACCCATTTCATTCTATCTACTCATTTTCCATTTCCATTTACCTATCAATTACCCATTTCATTCTATCTACTCATTTTCCTTTGAAATTTTCCATTTCAATCTATAATTTTTTCATTCACATTATTCATTCATTTATTCTGTATTTCGTTCTCCCTCTTTGAGGTATGCTAAAAAATA
>NW_020872190.1:78670-91170 GCF_003789085.1 Penaeus vannamei
CACACACACACACATACACACATACATACATACATGTCTCAGCAGAAACAATAGGAGAGTGAAATACATGTTTTAGTGACAAAAAAGTGTTATTGTTGTTATTATTATTATTGTTATTGTCGTCACCATCAAAATTGGTATTGTTTTTAACATGATTCCTTTTGCTACTACTATTACTATTCCTTTTGGGCTCATTATTATTGTTATTGTTATTATTATTCGTTTTCTTATTCTTCTTCGCCCTTCTTTTCCCATTATTATTATTATTATTATTATTCGTGTCCTCTTATCATTATTATTATTCGTGTCCTCTTCCTCTTTCTGCTTTATCTCCTTTTCCATCTCCGTTTAATCTCCATTTCCATTTTCCTCTTCGTCCCCTCCTCCACTGCTGTCCTTTTGGATTCCTTCCAAATATTTTTTTCCCTCGTCGACGCACTTTTCCTTCACCCTTGACCTTTGTCTTTGGAAAAAGCGGCCCTTTTTTAACAGCAGATTTTTTTTCTTTTTTCTTCTTTTTGTCCCCTCTCCGTCGCTTTGTGTTTGGCGCTTTTCCCCCTTTGTTTGGGACCTTTGCTTTTCTTTTCTTTTTTGTTCTTTTTCAGGTGACCTTTCCCTCTGTCACTGTCTTTGCCTTTCTGTGTTTGTCTGTCGTTTCATTTCTGCTTGTGTTCAGTTGCTATTTCATATACACGCACACGAACGCGAAAGCACACACACGCACTCATGCTCGCACGCCCGCGTGCACCTCATATCATATATATAGCTTTTTTGGTGAATTAATCTTTAATCCTTAATATAATTATTAACATCATCTTCATTGTTGTTGTTGATGTTATTGTTGTTGTTGTTCTTGCGATTGTATTATCATATATATATTACTTTTATTATTTTTATTATTGCTATTATTATGACATTCTTATTATGATTATTGTTATTTTGTTGTTTCAGTATTATGATCACTATCATCATCATTATCACCATTATTAAGAATGATTATTGTCATTGTTATTGTCATCGCCGTCGTCGTCATTGATATTATTTTTGATGTTTTTATGATTGTAATGATAATGTCGATGACGATGATGATGTCTTTGATATTGATATTGTTTTTTAAGCTTGTTGTTATGATAATGTTGATGATTAAGATTATTATGTTGGATATGAAAGACCCACAAAGAAAAAGAAGAAGAAGAAGAAGAAAAAAAAAAACGGGAAGACGCGAATCCGCCCATTGAGACGCGGAAGATTGGTGTTGATATGCTTAAGGGNCAAGTAGTAGTAGAAGCAAAGCAGTAGTAGTAAGATAACAGAAGCAGTAGTAAGTAGAAAGCAGAAACAGTAGTAGAAGAAGCAGTAAGCATAGTAGTAGAAGCAGTAGTAGTAGAAGCAGAAGCAGTATAGTAGAAGCAGAAGTAGTAGTAGTAGCAGAAGCAGTAGTAGTAGAAGCAGTAGTAGTAGAAGCAGAAGCAGTAGTAATAAACGCAGAAGCAGTAGTAGTAGAAGCTTAAGCAGAAGTAGTAAACGCCGAAGCAGTAGTAGTAGAAGCAGAAGCAGTAGTAGTAGAAGCAGAAGCAGTAGTAGTAAAAGCAGAAGCAGTAGTAGTAGAAGCAGTAGTAGTAGAAGCAGAAGCAGTAGTAGAAGAAGCAGTAGCAGTAGTAGTAAGTAGTAGTAGTAGTAGTAGTAGTAGAAGTAGAAGTAGTAGTAGTAGAAGCAGTAGTAGTAGAAAGGTAGTAGTAGTAAGAAGTAAGAAGCAGAAGCAGTAGTAAGTAAACGCAGAAGCAGTAGTAGTAGAAGCAGAAAGCAGCAGAGCAGTAGTAGTAAAGCAGAAGCAGTAGTAGTAGAAGCAGAAGCAGTAGTAGTAAAGGCAGAAGCAGTAGTAGTAGAAGCAAAAGCAGTAGTAGTAGAAACAGTAGTGTAGAAGCAGTAGAAGTAGTAGTAGAAAGCAGAAGCAGTAGTAGTAGAAGCAGAAGCAGTAAAGTAGTAGTAGAAGCAGTAGTAGTAGAAGCAGAAGCAGTAGTAGCAGAAGCAGTAGTAGTAGAAGCATAAGCAGTAGTAGTAGAAGCAGCAGTAGTAGTAGAAGCAGAAGCAGTAGTAGTAGAAGCAGAAAGCAGTAGTAATAGAAGCAGAAGCAGTAGTAGTAGAAGCAGAAGCAGTAGTAGTAGAAGCAGAAGCAGTAGTAGTAGTAGTAGTAGAAGCAGAGCAGTAGTAGTAGAAGCAGTAGTAGTAGAAGCAGCAGTAGCAGCAGTAGTAAGTAGAAGCAGAAGCAGTAGTAGTAGAAGCAGAAGCAGTAGTAGTAGAAGCAGTAGTAGTAGAAAGCAGAAGCAGTAGAAGCAGAAGCAGTAGTAGTAAACGCAGAAGCAGTAGTAGTAGAAGCAGTAGTAGTAGAAGCAGAAGCAGTAGTAGCAGAAGCAGTAGTAGTAGAAGCATAAGCAGTAGTAGTAGAAGCAGCAGTAGCAGTAGAAGCAGAAGCAGTAGTAGTAGAAGCAGAAGCAGTAGTAATAGAAGCAGAAGCAGTAGTAGTAGAAGCAGAAGCAATAGTTGTAGAAGCAGAATTAGTAGTAGTAGAAGCAAGCAAAGTAGTAGAAGCATAGTAGTAGTAGAAGCAGCAGTAGCAGTAGAAGCAGAAGCAGTAGTAGTAGAAGCAGAAGCAGTAGTAATAGAAGCAGAAGCAGTAGTAGTAGAAGCAGAAGCAATAGTTGTAGAAGCAGAATTAGTAGTAGTAGAAGCAAAAGCAGTAGTAGTAGAAGCAGAAGCAGTAGTAGTAGAAGCAGAAGCAGTGGTAGTAGTAGAAGCAGAAGCAAGCAGTAAGTAGTAGAAAGCAGAAGCAGTAGTAGTAAGAAAGCAGAAGCAGTAGTAGTAGAAGCAGAAGCAGTAGTAGTAGAAGCAGAAGCAGTAGTAGTAGAAACAGAAGCAGTAGTTGTAGAAGCAGAATTAGTAGTAGTAGAAGCAGAAGCAGTAGTAGTAGAAGCAGAAGCAGTAGTAGTAGAAGCAGAAACAGTAGTAGTAAGAAGCAGAAGCAGTAGTAGTAGAAGCAGAAGCAGTAGTAGTAGCAAGAAGCAGTAGTAGTAGAAGCAGAAGCAGTAGTAGTAGAAGCAGCAGAGTAGTAGTAGAAGCAGAAGTAGTAGTAGTAGAAGCAGAAGCAGTAGTAGTAGAAGCAGAAGCAGTAGTAGAAGCAGAAGCAGTAGTAGTAGAAGCAGAAGCAGTAGTAGTAGAAGCAGAAGCAGTAGTAGTAAACGCAGAAGCAGTAGTAGTAAGAAAGCAGAAGCAGTAGTAGCAGAAGCAGAAGCAGTAGTAGTAGAACAGAAGCAGTAGTAGTAGAAGCAGAAGCAGTAGTAGTAGAAGCAGAAGCAGTTGTAGTAGAAGCAGTAGTAGTAGAAGCAGAAGCAGTAGTAGAAGAAGCAGTAGCAGTAGTAGTAGTAGTAGCAGTAGAAGCAGAAGCAGTAGTAGTAGAAGCAGAAGCAGTAGTAGTAGAAACAGAAGCAGTAGTAGTAGAAGCAGTAGTAGAGCAGAAGCAGTAGTAGTAGCAGAAGCAGTAGTAGTAGTAGTAGAAGCAGAAAGCAGTAGTAGTAAGCAGTAGTAGTAGAAGCAGTAGTAGTAGAAGCAGAAGCAGTAGTAATAAACGCAGAAGCAGTAGTAGTAGAAGCTTAAGCAGAAGTAGTAAACGCAGAAGCAGTAGTAGTAGAAGCAGAAGCAGTAGTAGTAGAAGCAGTAGTAGTAAACGCAGAAGCAGTAGTAGTAGAAGCAGTAGTTGTAGAAGCAGAAGCAGTAGTAGAAGAAGCAGTAGCAGTGGTAGTAGTAGTAGTAGTTGTAGTAGTAGTAGTAGTAGTAGCAAGAGTAGTAGTAGAAGCAGTAGTAGTAGAAGCAGTAGTAGTAAGAAGCAGAGCAGTAGTAGTAGAAGCAGAAGCAGTAGTAGTAGAAGCAAAAGCAGTAGTAGTAGAAGCAGAAGCAGTAGTAGTAGAAGCAGAAGCAGTAGTAGTTAGTAGTAGTAGAAGCAGCAGTAGTAGAAGCAGTAGTAGTAGAAGCAGAAGCAGTAGTAGTAGAAGCAGAAGCAGTAGTAGTAGAAGCAGAAGCAGTAGCAGAAGCAGTAGTAGTAGAAGCAGAAGCAGTAGTAGTAGAAGCAGAAGCAGTAGTAGCAGAAGCAGAAGCAGTAGTAGTAGAAGCAGAAGCAGTAGTAAGAAGCAGTAGTAGTAGAAGCAGAAGCAGTAGTAGTAGAAGCAGAAGTAGTAGAAGCAGAAGCAGTAGTAGAAGAAGCAGTAGCAGTAGTAGTAGTAGAAGCAGTAAGCAGAAGCAGTAGTAGTAGAAGCAGAAGCAGTAGCAGAAGCAGTAGTAGTAGAAGCAGTAGTAGTAGAAGCAGAAGCAGTAGTAGTAAACGCAGAAGCAGTAGTAGCAGAAGCAGTAGTAGTAGAAGCAGAAGCAGTAGTAGTAGAAGCAGAAGCAGTAGTAGTAGTAAGCAGAAGCAGTAGTAGTAGCAGGTAGAAGCAGAAGCAGTAGTAGTAGAAGTAGTAAGCAGAAGTAGTAGTAGAAGCAGTAAGCAGTAGTAGTAGAGCAGCAGAAGTAGAGTAGTAGTAGCAGAGTAGTAGTAGCAGTAGTAGTAGAAGCAGCAGAAGCAGTAGTAGTAGAAGCAGAAGCAGTAGTAGTAGCAGAAGCAGTAGTAGTAGAAGCAGAAGCAGTAGTAGTAGAAGCAGAAGCAGTAGTAGTAGAAGCAGAAGCAGTAGTAGTAGAAGCAGTAGTAGTAGAAGCAGAAGCAGTAGTAGTAGAAGCAAAAAGCAGTAGTAGTAGAAGCAGAGCAGTAGAGTAGAAGCAGAAGCAGTAGTAGTAGCAGCAGTAGTAGTAGAAAAGCAGAAGCAGTAAGTAGTAGAAGCAGAGCAGTAGTAGCAGAAGCAGAAGCAGTAGTAGTAGAAGCAGAAGCAGTAGTAAGCAGTAGTAGTAGAAGCAGAAGCAGTAGCAGTAGTAGTAGAAGCAGAAGCAGTAGTAGAAGAAGCAGTAGCAGTAGTAGTAGTAGTAGCAGTAGAAGCAGAAGCAGTAGTAGTAGAAGCAGAAGCAGTAGTAGTAGAAGCAGAGCAGTAGTAGTAGAAGCAGAAGCAGTAGTAGTAGAAGCAGAAGCAGTAGTAGTAGAAGAAGCAGTAGTAGAAGCAGAAGCAGTAGTAGTAGAAGCAGCAGAAGCAAGTAGTAGTAGAAGCAGAAGCAGTAGTAGTAGAAGCAGAAGCAGTAGTAGTAGAAGCAGAGCAGTAGTATAGTAGTAGAAGCAGTAGTAGCAGAAGCAGTAGTAGTAAACGCAGAAGCAGTAGTAGTAGAAGCAGTAGTAGTAGAAGCAGAAGCAGTAGTAGCAGAAGTAGTAGTAGCAGAAGCAGTAGTAGTAGAAGCAGAAGCAGTAGTAGTAAACGCAGAGCAGTAGTAGTAGAAGCAGAAGCAGTAGTAGTAGAAGCAGAAGCAGTAGTAGTAGAAGCAGAAGCAGTAGTAGTAGAAGCAGAAGCAGTAGTAGTAGAAGCAGAAGCAGTAGTAGTAGAAGCAGAAGCAGTAGTAGTAGAAGCAGAAGCAGTAGTAGTAGCAGAGCAGTAGTAGTAGAAGCAGCAGTAGTAGAAGCAGAGCAGTAGTAAAAAAGCAGAAGCAGTAGTAGTAGAAGCAGAAGCAGTAAGTAGTAGAAGCAGAAGCAGTATAGTAGAAGCAGAAGCAGTAGTAGTAGAAGCAAGCAGTAGTAGCAGAAGCAGTAGTAGTAGAAGCAGAAGCAGTAGTAGTAGAAGCAGAAGCAGTAGTAGAAAGAAGCAGTAGTAGTAGCAGAAGCAGTAGTAGTAGCAGTAGCAGTAGTAGTAGAAGCAGAAGCAGTAGTAGCAGTAGTAGTAGAAGCAGAAGCAGTAGTAGTAGTAGTAGTAGAAGCAGAAGCAGTAGTAGTAGAAGCAGAAGCAGTAGTAAGTAGTACAGAAGCAGTAGTAGAAGCAGTAGTAGTAGCAGTAGTAGTAAACGCAGAAGCAGTAGTAGTAGAAGCAGAAGCAGTAGTAGTAGCAGTAGTAGTAGAAGCAGAAGCAGTAGTAGTAGAAGCAGTAGTAGTAGTAGTAGTTAGTAGCAGAAGCAGTAGTAGTAGAAGTAGAAGTAGTAGTAGAAGCAGAACAGTAGTAGTAGTAGTAGCAGCAGTAGTAAAGAAGCAGAAGCAGTAGTAGTAGCAGAAGCAGTAGTAGTAGAAGCAGAAGGAGTAGTAACAGAAGTAGAAGCAGAAGCAGTAGTATAGAGAAGCAGAAGCAGTAGTAGTAGAAGCAGGAGCAGTAGTACAGAAGCAGTAGTAGTAGAAGCAGAAGCAGGTAGAGAAGCAGAAGCAGTAGTAGAAGAAGCAGAAGCAGTAGTAGTAGAAGCAGAAGCAGTAGTAGTAGAAGCAGAAGCAGTAGTAGTAGTAGCAGAAGCAGCAGAGCAGTAGTAGTAGAAGCAGAAGCAGTAGTAGTTAGCAGAAGCAGTAGTAGTACAGAGCAGTAAAGCGCAGAAGCAGTAGTAGTAGAAGAGTAGTAATAGAGCAGAAGCAGTAGTAGTATAGAAGCAGAAGCAGAAGCAGTAGTCTAGTAGCACAGAAGTAGTAGTAGAAGCATAGTAGTAAGTAGTAGTAGAACAGAAGCAGTAAGTAAGTTAGTAGTAGAAGCAGAAGTAGTAGTAGTAGAAGCAGAAGCAGTAGTAGTAATAGCAGTATAGTAGTAGTACGAAAGAATAATGAGGTAAACCAAGGTAAAAACATCAAAAATGGTAGCAGAAATAAAACAGCTCTGAAGTACGAAGGCAAGTAAGTAATAGTTAATAGTAGTACTAAAACTGAACTGAAATCATTAAAGAGGGAGATTGAATAAAAGCAGAAGTAAAAGCAGTTATGTGAAACGAAAACAGGTAAGTAGTAGTTAAAACGGTACTAAAACTTGACTGAAATCGTAAAAGGGGAAAACTAAAAGCAGAAGTAAAGCAATAAAAGCGGTAAAGGCAGAAGAGACAGAGATACAATACAGATAAAGGACACGTAAAAGCAGTAAAATACGATAAACTAATGGACTTTGGATTAAAACAACATAAAACTCACTGAAAGATTCATTAATAGAGAAAATAAAATAAAATGAACTTAGTAGAGATAGAACACTTCCTTGAAGAGGCTTAGCAAAGAAAACATGTAAATCATGACAATGGACGAATAGCTGGGAACTGTTTATTCTTTGAAAAGTGTGTCATATACATAACCAATGCCTTTTTGATTATCAGACTAACGTCCAGCGTAAATAACAACTTAGGCAAGTAGCGAAATGGGACTAGTACAACCTTTGGTGATGCTTCAGCAGAGAAGAGAGTAAATCCAAACACACAGAAATCCAGTTGACACTATTTATTGTTTAGGGTCGTGGGCTGTCATGGACTCGTGACGTCATAAAAAGAACTATTTAACAAAATAATGTGCAATAATATAAAGTTCAATCTGAATATATGATAAAAATATAGTGCAAAAAATATACACATAAAAAACAAAGTAAAATACAGTAAAAATACAGAATATCTCAATAAAATCATCTAAATAAAACACGGGTTAGAAAAAAAAAATTATATATATATATATATATATATATATATATATATATATATATATATATATATATATATATATATATATATATATATATATATATATTATATATATATATATATATTATATTATATATATATATATATATATATATATATATATATATATATATATATATATATATATATATATATACAAAACAATAAAAAAGTACTGAATCACTATAAAAGAATCGTTCAAAGAAAAATAAGTAAAACATGACTAAGCCATAAATCAGGTCACTAACACCGCGAAATAAGTTAACTCAAAAATTAGAAGAGATTAAGCCTCAACAGTAAAACAGAAGGTGTAGAAAAACTATTAAATGCATCAGTTAAAATCTGAACTTGAAAAGGATTAACAATGTAATAATCAAAGTACTTAAAAGCGAGCAAAAAGAAAACGGGCACCGGGGTAACTAAAGTACTCGCGCGCAGGGGAAATCAAGGTGCCCAAAGAAAAAGGTCAAGCGCGAGTGCAACTAGAGTGTGTCGCCCTCTCCTCTGGATCACAGACCACACTCCACAATACACACACACACACACACACACACACACACACACACACACACACACACACACACACACACACATATATATATATATAATATATATATATATATATATATATATATATATATATAATTGAGTAAGTATATAAACATATACAGGTATGGATAAATAGTTAGTTGTATATATATAAATATACATACTATCAACCATCTACTGCTAGCCACCAGATGTAACAAGATTGGGGCGTAGAGCAGGTGAATGAAAGAGGTCTTGGCTGGAGGGTTTACTGGGGAAGGTGTATGTGAAACCCCACAAGAGACCCGTGCCCCGGGTGCCAGGGGCACCCGTGGCACGTACCGTCGTACGTCTCTATCTCTCCCTGCTCTGTTCTGTGTCTCCTCTTGTTCTCCTTTGCTGTCTGATGAGATGTCCTTTTATGCAGCTATTCCTTGTGTGGGTGTTTGCTTGCTTAGGCCGTAGGTGTCAAAAGAGTTTGTAGAGTGAACACCTGCGTCGACAGCTGTTGGGGCCTAGGTGAGATGAAACCACCCGGCTTTGAGTATAATGCTGACATCGTTCAACCACACAAAAGGCTCGTCCTTGAGCCGTCTGCAACGTCTTATACACGTCGCGTCTAGTGGCAAGCTCTGCTAGGCTTCTACAAATGGGTGATCCATGGTCCTTAAGGTTGTTGCCTGCCAGAGTAGCAGCGTGACGAAGGTGCAACATTCAGTAACAAAGGATCACATCGTCTTCGGGGAGCTGAAGTATGTATGCCAGGCCAGTAAAAGGGCTATTACTCACAATCTGTTAGGATTAGTGAGTTCAGTAGAGTACCATATTGCAGAGAGAAACTTAATGAGCAAGAATTCCATATCTTTGAACTAAATAGGCAAGGGATTATATGCAGGCAGCTTGGCCTGAACAAAAAGTAAACGTGTATCTTTGGCGCTATATGAATGTGAATGTTTGTATACAAAACGTGCAGCGGGGCGCGAATTCTTCGTCATAGTTTCAACGTGTGGCAGGGCGTGATTCCTTCGTAGTAGACTTTTCGTGCGGCAGGCATGATACCAGCTTTTATGCCTATGAGCCGACTTAAAATTAACTTGTGGTGATAATAACTATGTAAGCATATATAAAGCATGGTGTCTTTATTGCATTGCCCTTACTGCAAGAGAATCATCTCTTGGGTCGTCATTGTATACACAGGTGTCCTCAAGTCAGATCATTTGCCGAAATATTGCTCACAAACAGACCTCATTTATTTGCTTTGGAAGCAGTCAGTGTAGAGACTACATAGATTCCTTATATAACTACTGTATCTAGTAAAACTTTATCATTTTTTTTTTTTTTTCACTGTCGATTTGGATCATTAAAAATATTTTATGAACATGACCACGTACTCGTTCACTAGAAATCAAAAGGTCTTGTCTAGGTGATAAGGTCAAACTAGAGTTGGCATTTCCTTTTTCCCAAACACGGGACGTCCCTGGTTTGGGAGAGTGACGTCACAGATTGATAGGCCATCAGGTATGCCGCTGCTAGGCGCAAAAGATGCTGTTAAACTGACCTGCACCTCAGTTTAGACACGGCGCTGCGGGAATAATATTCAGAACGTGTATAAAATCAAACGACTTCTCTCTCTTTCTCTCACTCTCCCTTTCCCCCCTTTCTCTCTGTCTATCTATCTTTCTTTCTCTCCCTCTCACTCATTCTCACTTGCTATTACCTTCTCTCTCTCTCCTTTTTCATTTCCATAAACATGACTCTGTCTCTGTCTCTGTCTCTGTCTCTCTCTCTCTCTCTCTCTCTCTCTCTCTCTCTCTCTCTCTCTCTCTCTCTCTCTCTCTTTTCTCTCTCTCTCTCTCTCTCTCTCTCTCTACCTCTCCCCCTTTCTCTAGTTCTCCCTCTCCGTCTATCCCTTTCTCTCTTTCTTTCTACCTCTCTCTCTTTATTCAGTCATCAATATTTCTTTATATTTATTCTCCACATATTTTCACCTTCCCCTGACTGCATTCATCAAATGCCTATTACAATGAACATGTAGCAACAGTAATACAATAACCAAATATATTAAGTAACTACATGCAAAACATTTTGACTCTTGATAAAAAAAAGTGTCCGAATGCAATCATATGAGAAATACTCGATTTTTAAAAACCTGCAGTCCAAGTAATATTCATGGATAATCTAAACATAGAATTCCTTTGAAGTTTATTTTATATAAGATATATACATCAACGACTGGAAATGGTGAAAATTTACATGTTTTCACCCTCGCAGGGATAGCTGCATAAGAGGACGTCTCGTCAGGTAGACCCGGTAGAACAGAAGAGCAGAGTGAGTCGCAGCAGACGGTCTCGCTCGTTAGCGCTCCGCCCTCGGCACCCGGGGCACGGGTTTCTCGTGGGGTCAAACATTTTTCCTCCAGCAAAGACCCCTTTCATTCATCAGCTCTACACCCCATCCTCTTATGTTTACGTTATTCTATAATATAAGTATCTATGATGTAAGCATAGAAAGAATTTAAAAAATAATAAAATAAAATAAAGAAATAATAAAAAATATTAATAACTTAAAATTCTGAAAGAAAATGTTTCTGCAATGATAGATAATGCGACTGTGTGCGATTATGCATGTCTATACATATATGTATATATATATATATATGTATATATATATTTATTTATTTATATATATGTATATATATATATATACATATATATATATATATATTATATATATATATATATATATAATATATATATATATATATATAATATATATATATATATATATATATATATATATATATATATATATATATATATATATATATATATATATATATATATTATATATATATATATACAGTGAACCCGTGATAGGCGAAATCCGTGAAGTAGTAACCTTTATTTTTTTTTGCAATGATTATACAATGGAATACTCTACAATACACTGAAACCAAAGAACAAAACCTTTTTACGGGCCAAAGCATTTGTTTAACAAATAAAAGTACTGTATAAACGCGAAAAGTGAATCGCGTTATAGCGAGGTGCTGACTATGTACGAATTAAGAACAATACTGCAAGAAGGCTCACAATCTCCTTTGAATACATCTACAATAAAAAAAAATCACCATCTTATGTCAGAGAATTAACATTTATGCATTGCAAAATCCTATCTTACGAACAGAGCTGACGTGTGCGATGTTGCATCGGTTTCATCTGCGCATCAGGGACATTAACCTGACAAGCAGTTTTATTGGTGTATACCCCTTGTTAAAGCCATGGCGCGCCCAGGTTGAAAAGCCTTCCTTCCCGCCCCCAGAGCGGTCGCCGGCCAGCTCCTCCCAGACGCCGCAGAGCAACACGTATCCGTTCCCCGTGATCGTCTCTCCGGACATCCCCGTGTTCCAGGCGCCCCGCACGCCCCATGCCGTCCGCGGCGCCCACGACACGCAAGGCTCGTTCCACAAGCTGCCATCTCCGCCCACGGTGTCGGTTGGGACGGCCAAGGTGCGGGCGGAGGAGATCGGCCTCGTGCTTCTGGTTCTCATGCTGTGGATGGGCGCCATCACGCTCTTCATCAACAGGTGAATTAAGTTTCTGTGTGGATCAGCGTTTTTTTTTTTTTTTTTTTTTTTTTTTTTTTGACCGGCAATGGAAATACCTCTCTTCCGCATGATTCGCTTCATTCAGGCTTAAAGAGCCAGCAGACTGCAAGTCGCTGTAGCGATTAACCTTGGCAAAAGCATTTAGAGGCAATGTGCACGTCTTGCCTTGCGTCTCAAAGCGCTCGCCTTCCAGATGGGGGAAGTTGAGGATGCTGGAGCCGTACCAGCCGGCCTACACCGCCCCCGTCCAGCCCCCCCGACCAACGCCGCAGGTGAGCGATGCAATTAACGCTATTGTAATTACGATGATCGTAACTTTTTGATTACTGGTTATCATGATAATATAATGTAATCTTGTTACACAAGCTTAAACAAATGTGTCAAATTTAAGGAAATTATTGTAATGATCTTTGTATCTAAACTATTCGTGAGGGAGGCTACGCTGGTGATTTTTTATCTTGCGATCGTTTTTTCAGTATCCCTTATATTGATTCGTTTTCATTAATTTTTATTTTCGAAATATTATCAACGGAGGGTAGTTATGTAATTGTAGAATTACAGTAAATAATTGTTTGTACTGGGCACTTTAGGTATCATTACTTCATTGGCTACGCTACGATCTAACTGTCAAACCAATCTGTCTTCCTTCCCCCATCAGGGAACCTCCCTGTGGTTATCTTCCAATCACTCAGTATATCTACCTCCACTTGGCTATCTATCTGTGTATCTTTATTATTCTATATATATCTATCCGTCTCTCTCTCCATGTCTATTTTTATCTATCTCT
>NW_020872190.1:101170-102511 GCF_003789085.1 Penaeus vannamei
ATTAGACACAGAAGAAGTAATAGTAGAAGCAGAAGCAATAGTAGTAGTAGAAACAGAAGCAGTAGTAATAGAAGCAGAAGCAGTAGTAGTAGAAGAAGAAGCAGTAGTCGTAGAAGCAGAAGCAGTAGTAGTAGTAGAAGCAAAAGCAGTATGAGAAGGAGAAGCTGTAATAGGAGAAAAAGAAGCAGTACTAATAGAAGCAGAAGCAGTAGTAGTAGAAGCAGAAACAGTAGTAATAGAAGAAGCAGTAGTAGTAGTAGAAACAGAAGCAGTAGTAGAAGAAACATAAGCAGAAGCAGTAGTAGAAGCAGAAGCAGCAGTAGTAGAAGCAGAAGCAGCAGTAGTAGAAGCAGAACCAATAGTAGTAGTAGAAACAGAAGCAGTAGTAATAGAAGCAGAAGCAGTAGTAGTAGAAGAGGAAGCAGTAGTAGTAGAAGCAGAAGCAGTAGTAGCAGTAGAAGAAGAAGAAGAAGTAGTAGTAGAGGCAGAAACAGAAGTAGTAGAAACAGAAGCAGTAGTAATAGAAAAAGAAACAGAAGCAGTAGTAATAGAAGCAGAAGCAATAGTAGAAGTAGAAGAAAAAGCAGAAGCAGTAGTAATAGAAGGAGAAGCAATAGTAGTAGTAGAAACAGAAGCAGTAGTAGTAGTAGAAGAAGCAGTAGTAGTAGTAGAAACAGAAGCAGTAGTAGTAGAAGGAGAAGTAGTAGTAGTATAAGCAGAAGCAGTAGTAGTAGAAATAGAAGCAGTAGTAGTAGAAACAGAAGCAGTAGTAGAAGCAGAAGCAGAGTAGTAGTAGAACAGAAGCAAGCAGAGAGCAGAAGCAGGAGTAGTAGAAGCAGAAGCAGTAGTAATAGAAGCAGAAGCAGTAGTAGTAGAACAGAAGCAGTAGTAGTAGAAGGAGAAGCAATAGTAGTAGTAGAAACAGAAGCAGTAGTAGTAGAAGAAGCAGTAGTAGTAGTAGAAACAGAAGCAGTAGTAGAAGGAGAAGTATAGTAGTAGTAAGCAGAAGCAGTAGTAGTAGAAATAGAAGCAGTAGTAGTAAAAACAGAAGCAGTAGTAGTAGAAGCAGAAGCAGTAGTAGTAGAAACATAAGCATAAGCAGTAGTAATAGAAACAGAAGCAGTACTAGTAGAAGCAGAAGCAGTAGTAGTAGAAACAGAAGCAATAGTAGTAGAAGCAGTAGCAGTAGAAACAGAAGCAGTAGTAGTAAAACAGAAGCAGTAGTAGTAGAAGCAGAAGCAGTAGTAGTAGAAACAAAGCAGCAGTAGTATAAGCAGAAGCAATAGTATAGTAGAAACAGAAGCATAGTAGTAGAAACAGAAGCAGTAGTAGTAGAAGCAG
>NW_020872191.1:0-5000 GCF_003789085.1 Penaeus vannamei
AGAGAGAGAGAGAGAGAGAGAGAGAGAGAGAGAGAGAGACGGAGAGAGAAGGAGAGAGCGAGAGATGAGAGAGAGGCAGACAGACAGAGACAGAAAGACAGACAGACCGGCAAACAGACAGGCAGAGACAGAGACAGACAGACAGACAAAGACAGAAAGACAGACATAGAGACAGGCAGACAGATAGAGACAGACAGACCGGCAAACAGACAGACACAGACACAAGTACAGACAGGCAGACAGACAAACTAACAGAGCTACAACCAGAGAAAGAGATAGACGATAACCACAAAAGCTTCTCGGGTTCTGACAGTAGTTAAACTGCCGCCAGCGCCCCCTCATAGTTTAACCTCAAAGGTTCTTCTCGTGAACTGCCACAGAAGTGTATTGAGAGTCGACACCATCTTGGTTACGTAACACGATAAAGAAACAGAAAAAGGAAAGAAAGATAATAAAGGAAGAAATAATGCTAAATAATAAATAAGTGTATTGAGAATCGACACCATCTTGGTTACGTAACACAATAAAGAAAGAGAAAAATGAAAGAAAAAATGATAAATGGAGAAATAATGAATGAAATGAAGTAGAAAATAAACGAGGAAAGATTTCACAATTTTTCGGAACTAGGAAAAATTCTGCCGTTGTTTTGAAATGTATTGAGACTCGACACTATTGTTATTACGTAATAGAACATAAAGAGAACATAAAGATAAAAGAACAAAAAGTAAAAGGGAGAAATAACGAATAAATTAATTAGAAAATAAACGAGTTTTCATAATTTTCGCAACTAAGAGAAATTCATATTTATTAATAAAATAAGTCGAAGATCTAACATCCCTGAAGTGAGGAAATGGTGTTGATAAGATGTATAGATAAAATTTCTATAAAAAGGAGTTGAATGACAAGTTGGCAGATAAAGGGAATAAATTCTTTAAAAAGAGAGATAGAGACAGTGTGATATACTTAATCTGAGCTTATCAACAGCAGGCAATAACCGTTGTTGTACATCTGGCAGACTATCTGATGGAACTTAAAAAAAACGAAAAAAAAATCATATAGCTTAAAAATATAGATAATTATGAAAAGAGAGAGAGAGAGAGAGAGAGAGAGAGAGAGAGAGAGAGAGAGAGAGAGAGAGAGAAAGAGGAGAGAGAGAGAGAGAGAGAACCTAACCTAACCTAACCTTAACCTAACCTGACCTGACCTTGACCTGACCTGACCTAACCTAACCTAACCTAACCTAACCTAACCCAAACCTAACCTAACCTAACCTAACCTTAACTAACCTAACCCTAACCTAACCTTAAACCTACCACCTAACCTAACCTAACCTAACCTAACCTAACCTAACCTACCTACCTAACCTAACCTACCTAACCTAAAAACCTAACCTAACCTAACCTAACCTAACCTACCTAACCTAAACCAACCTAACCTAAACCTTAACCTAACCTAACCTCTAACCTGACCTAACCTAACCTAACCTAACCTAACCTAACCTAACCTAACCTAACCTAACCTGACCTTAACCTAACCTAACCTTAACCTAACCTAACCTAACCTAACCTAACCTAACCCTAACCTACCGAACCTAACCTAACCTAACCTACTCTAACCTAAACCTAACCTAACCTAAACCTACCTAACCTAACCTAACCTAACTAACCTAACCTAACCTAAAACCCAACCCAACCTAACCTAACCTAACCCAACCAAAACCTAAACCTACCCCAACCCAACCTAACCTAACCTAACCTAACCTAACCCCAAACCTAACCTAAAACCTAACCTAACCTAACCTACCTAAACCTACACCTTAACCTTAACCTAACCTAAACCTAACCTAAACCTAACCTAACCCCTAACCCCTAACCTAACCTAACCTTGAAACCTAACCTAACCTCCAACCTCTAAACCTAACCTAAACCTAACCTAACCTAACCTAACCTAACCTAACCTAACCTTAACCTACCTAACCTAACCTAACCTAACCTACTAACCTAAACCTAACCAAACCTGAAACCTGCCTAACCTAACCTAACCTAACCTAACCTAACCTAACCTAACCTAACCTAACCTAACCTAACCTAACCTAAACCTAACCTAACCTAACCTAACCTAACCTAACCTAACCTAACCTAACCTAACCTAACCTAACCTAACCTAACCTAACCTAACCTAACCTAACCTAACCTAACCTAACCTAACCTAACCTAACCTAACCTAACCTAACCTAACCTAACCTAACCTAACCTAACCTAACCTAACCTAACCTAACCTAACCTAACCTAACCTAACCTAACCTGACCTTAACCTAACCTAACCTAACCTAACCTAACCTAACCTAACCTAACCTAACCTAACCTAACCTAACCTAACCTAACCTAACCTAACCTAAACCTAACCTAACTAACCTAACCTAACCTAAACCTAACCTAACCTAACTAACCTAACCTAACCTAACCTACCTACCTAACCTAACCTAAACCTAACCTAACCTTAACCTAACCTAACCTAACCCTAACCTAACCTAACCTAACCTAACCTAACCTAACCTAACCTAACCTCTAACCTAACCTACCCCTAACCTTAACCTAACCTAACCTAACCCTAACCTAACCTAACCTAACCTGACCTAACCTAACCTAAACCTAACCCTAACCAACCAAACCTAACCTAACCTAACCTAACCTAACCTAAACCTAACCTAACCTAAACCTAACCTACCTAACCTAACTAACCTAACCTAACCTACCCTAACCTAACCTAACCTAACCCAACCAACCCAACCAACCTAACCTACCTAACCAACCCAACCCACCCTTTCACCCAAACCCAACCCAACCCTGACCCCCTTCCCTGGGCGTATTTCCTGACCCCTTACCTGGGGTTATTTTGCAGTACAAACGAAGCATACCTTCCAACCCCCCCCCCCCTATTTCATATTTTGCAGAAAGCTCACAGTATTTTTCTTCATTCGAGACGGTCCGAGACAACGAGGTTTGTGGACCAGAGAGGCAACTTTCGAAATTCAATTAATTAAAGCACAACCAGTGAGGTCCCCGCAATTTTATTAACCCCCGACTTGTACGAACTCTAGTCAATAACTCTGTCATACTTTCCTTTGTATATATTGTGCGGCTGCCTAGAATAGTATTGCCTTATTTATATATTTATTTTTGTGTGTGGTGTCACACCCATACACATACGCACAACACAAACACACACATACACACAACACACAACACAAACACACACACACGTACACGTAACCACAAATACACACAGCACGCAGACACATACACACACGTGACACAAACAACGCAACACACACCCAGGTAGTACACAAACACACACACACAAACCAATACACAACACACATACACACACTCACACAGCACACTTACAAACACACACATCACACACACCGCACAGACACACACATACACACATACAAACAAACACATACACAACGCACATCATACGCACACACTCGCAAATTCGGTTGCTTCCTTCCTGTGACCCTTGGACGCGTCGCTTCCGCCAACGGTGGCTATTCTGAGCGGAATGAAGGACAGCCGCAGGTTTCTGCTCCTGATGAAGGTGGTTCTCATCCTGCTCATCATCCTCAGCCAGAAAGGCGTCGCCTTCGCACTTTGCGACGTCGTGAGGACCTGCGTAGTACTGAGCTTTGATGCGGTCCTGGTCCTCAGCCGGATGACTCTCCTCGTCGGGAAACTCGTCTTCGGGTTCCTGGTCGACCTCGGGATGATCGTGAGGGCCTGTATGGTGCTGAGCCATGCTGTGATCCAGGCCCTCGGCCAGATGTTTTTCCTCCTCGGGAAACTCGTCTTTTGGGCCCTGGTCGGCCTCGGGATGGTCGTGAACTACGGCCTGAAATATGGCCTCTGGATCCTATTCGACATGGCCTTCAAGATCACCCATGCGTAGCTGATGCTGCTGTGGAATGTCCTCACCATGGCCTACATGGTAGTCCGCGGGGCCATCTGGGGCCTCATCCTCCTCGGGATGGTCGTGCAGACGGCCTTGGACTACGGCCTGAAATATGGCCTCTGGATCCTGTTCAACATGGCCTTCAAGAGCGCTCTCGTGCGTGGCTGGGATGCGTCGCGTTCCTCGTGTGGGATCTCTCGACTGTGGCTGTCAAGACTTTTATACTAGCCTACAGGGTTCTTGACCTTCCTAGGAGGCTTGTTGCCTTCGTCTGCACCACCCTATCGAGGGCCCTCGTCCGCCTCGTGTCGGACCTCTCAGTCAACAGGCAGGAGACGTCCCTCCTTATCACGCGGGACCTGATGACCATCGCCTCCAGGATTCGTTTGGTGTGCCGGTGCGCCCTCTGGGTGTGCCACTGCGCCCTCTGGGTTGCCATGCGCCTCTGCGACGTCGTGGACGCAGCCGGCACTTATGTTGTTGGGGTTCTAATCAGACTCATAGTTAAGATTCTTTTCCGAATTCTGTGGTTCTCCTTTAACCCGATTTTTATGCTGGCCTACCTCTACTATGGGAAAAACTATTTCAATAGAAGTGGGTGATTTATGAAATGCATCTCCCAACGCTTATACTGAGTCGGTGATTCGACTTTTTTTGTGACGTTTGTCGAACCTTGAATGATTTTTATTCATATTTCTTTCCTTTTAATTATTATTCTCCCGTTTGCATATCCTAAAGGATCAAGCATCCTTCCTTTCACTTCCGTCCAGGTTAGCCGAGAGCGTGACCCGCGCCGAGGGCCGTCGCAGATGGCGCTGTGACATAACAGTTAGCCGAGGACGCCCCTCGTCTCGGGTCACGCTGCAGATGGCGCCTTTCCTTTGCTCTTCCCATCAGGTAGGTTAGCCGAGAGCGTGACCCGCGCCGAGGGCCGTCGCAGATGGCGCTGTGACAAGTTAGCCGAGGACGCCCCTCGTCTCGGCTCACGCTGCAGATGGCGCCGATCCTGTGGCCGACGGCGCTTGCAGCGACAACCGCGATTAGCC
>NW_020872191.1:10000-20000 GCF_003789085.1 Penaeus vannamei
CTATTTGCATATATTACAACAAATGCAAATGAAAAATATTAATCCAGTTAATTTCACCATTTTCAGTAACTAATATGACCAAAATTGTACCATCAACAGATAAACATTTTATAACATTCTAATTATAGACCAATTGCTTAATGGAACAATAGCAAACATTATAAACATCTGTTTGATTTCATTACTGCTAATCCTTCATTGCGTGTTTATTCACAAACTTTATATTTTACGACTTCGTGAAGTTCTTCCTTCATGCCAAGTTGCAACAATTCTTCCTCTTGTCAGACTAACTCTTTACACAGTATCTCCCAACGTCATCATCATCATTCATTCACCCTAACAAAAATCAAATAACAATATACCTTTGCAAATATCACAGCACATATACAAGCTGATATAATAATAAATACAATCTGGTTATTTACAAATAATGTTGACCTATACAGAAGTACTTACAGGTTAAAATATACTGCACACAAAAAATGCCATACTGGAAGTAAGTACCAGAAAAAGTACTGCAGGTATTGTTCCCTATTTACAATAAGCTCTAAGATATCTGGGTGGTTGCATAAACCATTATACTTCTAACAAAATCAGTGAGTAATAAACCTCATCTTCTAATCAAATTCTGAATCTATGTAAACCTCTAATAAATTTTTACTGAATCCACAATGGGAGAATCCTTCAGTGTGAATTTCTTGCTAGTGGAATTGCTCACAACTTTTGCTCTGAAGGTGTTCAAATTCTTAGAAGAAGCAAATGCTCATGCATTAAATTTCACTGTCTATCACTGGGATGAGGGCGATACTTTATACCCTGACTCTGACTGATAATTCATAGCTACACAAAGTAAAAAATAAATAAACATCTATAGGATTCCTGAAACAAAAGGGTAATGAGTAGCTAGGTGACTAAATTGTCAACAATTTTACTCATTCTTTTCTCTATGTCATTGGCTTCTGTTCGCCTGCTTTTTGACTTCCGTCTTGTCTGCAGATTCGATCACTGAGTCTTTGCTGGACTGGTAATCTTTCAAGTCTATTTCGTCAGCCACTACTTTCGATTCACTCTCGATCGGAGGAGCATCTTGAACATTACTCTGGGGTGAGCTTTCTTGGAGTGTTGAAGAATCAGAAGATGCAGAGGAAGAAGAATCAGAAGACGACAGAGAAGAAGAGGTAGTAGCTTCCTCCTGGGAGTTCACCTTGGCAGACTCCAGGGCGTGTTTGATGAGCTTGGCCGTCTCCAGCTGCTCCTCTTTGGCAACCATCTCGATCACCTCTTCAAACAGCTTCGGGGAGACGCCCACCTGCTCGTCCACCATGAGCTCCATGACTCGCAAAACGTGCTCCACCTTCACAGCTCCGTCTTGGTCAAAGTCCATTTTCGCCAACACATCCCGGATCATCTCCACCTTGGAGGTATCGGGAGCATGGCAGATGTAGGTCATGTGCTGGGCCAACTCTTCCAGGTTCACAAGTTCAGCCCTGTAATGGTCAAAAAAAAATATTCATGAATGACTAATATAATCATCAAGAGGGAAGAGGGGGAGGGGAGGGGGAGGGGGATAGAGATGAGGGAGGTGGAGGAAAAGAATGTAAATGGGGACAATATAGTAACGGAGAAAAAAAGAATGTAAATGGGGGCAATATAGTAGAAAGAGAAAGAAAAATGGACACATAAGGAAATAAAATCCATAAGAAAACAAAATAATAGTCCTACTTACTTATCCTTTGCCTTGGCTTCCCCGGCATCCACAATTTTCTGCCGCTGTGCCTTCTCCTTTCCCACGCTGTCCAACAACGGCTCCATCTTGCTGATCATCTTGTTCACGCGGATGAAGAGTCTTCGAGCTGCCTTGCTTTCTCGCAGTTCCTTCTTGTTCAGACCAGCTTCAATCAGGGCCTGGATGGGAAGGGAAAGACCTCGTGAGATTTCCACAACAGCTACAGTCGATAAAAACACTCAAGATGTTTTTGAATCCCTCTAGATGTCACATTGAGAGAGAGAGAGAGAGAGAGAGAGAGAGAGAGAGAGAGAGAGAGAGAGAGAGAGAGAGAGAGAGAGAGAAGAGAGAGAGAGAGAGAGAGAGAGAGAGAGAGAGAGAGAGAGAGAGAAGATGTGTGTGTGTGTGTGTGTGTGTGTGTGTGTGTGTGTGTGTGTGTGTGTGTGTGTGTGTGTGTGTGTGTGTGTGTGTGTGTGTGTGTGTGTGTGTGTGAGTGTGAGTGTGAGTGTGAGTGGTGAGTGTGAGTGTGAGTGTGAGTGTGGAGTGTGAGTGTGAGTGTGAGTGTGAGTGTGAGTGTGTGAGTGTGTGAGTGAGTGTGTGAGAGTGTGAGAGTGTGAGAGTGTGAGAGTGAGTGTGTGTGAGTGTGAGTGTGAGTGTGAGTGTGTGTGAGTGTGAGTGTGAGTGTGAGTGTGAGTGTGAGTGTGAGTGTGAGTGTGAGTGTGAGTGTGAGTGTGAGTGTGAGTGTGAGTGTGCGTGTATGTGTGTGTTTGAGTGTGAATGTGTGCATCTATTTGTCCGTCTGTGTAAGGGGTACATAAGCATGTGGGTGTGTAAGTGTGGGGGTGGATTTGCTTATACACAGGAGTTCTTTAATTAATTCATGCATTAATCTTGTTAACTCACCCAAACCTCCATAATCTTTTTTAATATACTGGTGTTACCATCTCTTTTTGAATTTCTTATTTCACCTTTCCTTGAATCTAATTTAGCCCAATGTATAGCCCCAATGCTTATGAAAACAATATGCGTAGGAAATGGTGAGCAAGAACATTATGGATATTCATTACACAGTTTGCAAGTCCTGCTGAAAATTTGGGACATGGATGTTTTTAAACAAATGATCTCCATTAATGTAATTCACTGCCTTGTATAATATCCGACTCTACAACATACGAGTGCTCATGTCACAAACCTAAATGACACTTTGAGCCAGAGAAGTAATAGATCGGAGATTCTGAAGCCAATCAAGAGAAAGCTTGTAATAAACTGGAAATTATATCGTCTCTCCTTCCTAGTGGCATTATAGTGAATATCAACAAAATTAACTGCATCTTTATTCATTTATACAGACATCTTTTGCATAAATTCTTTACAAGATGCCAACACAGGACCAAATTCCTTTTCTACAGACATTTTATAATTCTTATGCTGGAGAGATTTAATATCATATTTCAAACTGAAGTTCAAGATTTTTTTCTACTGGTAAGTAACAAGCAAAATATTAATCAGAACAATTACTTAGCTAATCATATGATGATCAAAGTAAGAATAACATAAGAAAGTAAGAAATACATTAAAATTTTCTTGTGAGTTTGTGTTACATATTTACTGTTTACTGTGAGTTAAACAGTTACAAAATTAATCTTTTTAGGCAAGGCAGCGAAAGCTCGATACCGAAGAAATGCACTTAAGCCTAAGAAAGGGGCAAGTCAGAAATCTGGCAATCCTTGTAGTCGGGTACAAATAAAGAAAATTTTCCTAACATGTTTTGCTGTTACAAGATATGCATGAGTGCGAACCTTTAATGCATCTCTGAACTCCCTAGAGCAAACGCCACATTCAAAAATAAACCCCAGTCAGCCCATCAACCACAGCAAATGTCCTATATTGTGGTTATCAGGATAAGTCGCACCATTAAGCCATCCAATCAAAAATTAAACCATTCTGATAGCTGCAAAGATAATCAAGACAAAGGAAGAGGATGTGAATGCATCTGTCCTAAGCTGTTGATCATCTTCGAAAAGTAAAGAAAAGTCTTACATTCTGATAAAAATTTCTGCATCTATCTACTGCTCAAGCAACTTCATTTAAAAGCAGGACAAATTATCAAGTGCACAAAAAAAAAAAGGATCACATACTGATACCACTATCATACTGCTTTAAGATGAAAGTATTGGAGCCTGTATTCGGCACAAAATGTAGTACAGTTCACTTGCAAGTAAAGCTGTTCTGCCGACTTTAATTAATCACAAAGCTTGTACGAAAAGCTGCACAGCAAGGCAAAGGACAAAAGCCGCATGATCCCTATGAAAATTATTGTGCATGATGTTCAACTTTACAGAAAAATAATTTCATTAGACTGCAAAATTAATATGACAGTCATGTTATGCTTTATCATACTTAACTATTCTATACAACAGTATCAAACTAAATAAAATCATAGGATATTATAGCTATTAGCAGCAGAAAAAAAATAAAAACTCTAAACTGGATATTGGAGAATGTTTAAAGTGAATTTACCCTATTCTTCTTCTTTGTGACATCCATAACATAATTACATAGCCTCCTTTTACTTAAACTTCATAATTACAGTCTCCCTTTATCTGAAGAAGTCATCCTCAAATCCTGCAGCAAAGAGCAGTGTATATATACACTAATATCTGATGTAGAAAAAAAATACTGGACTCATTACAGTAAACAGCCCCTAGCATGCTTGACATGCAAATTCATCAAATATATATATATTATACATAATATATCCATACCCATGCCCATGTTCACTCCCAAATCCATGCCCATTCCCACAAAGAGAGGAAGAAAATGAGAAAGAGGAGTAAACCATAATTTTTTTGATGCATATAACCCCCCCCCTCCAAAAAAAAAAAAAAAAAAAAAAAAACATTCTTAACCCAAGTGATCTCAACAACCGCAAGCAACCAGGTGAAAAGAGACACTGCACGAATCTTGGGAAAACTACCATTTACTAACACGGGACGACTAAGCTACAATAAGCAGGGTTCTATCTGTGATGCAGATTGTCTCTGTCTGTGTTTACCATCTTTTCCATTAGGGCTGATAAGGTCATCTTTGCAAAAAGGAAAGATAGAAATAAGAAAAAAGATGAAAGAGTATATCAGTTCCTACAGTGAGAAGACTTAAATATCTAAACTTTTAAACATCTTAGAACAGATGCAAATCATAACTTAATCTCCTGTTGTTCTTAGCCATAAGAAAAATTTTCTGAACCTCTCTTAACAGGAAAATCCAAGACAGAAAGTGAGGCCACAGATTTAAGAGCAACGGCACAAAAGAGTCATCCTCAGTCGACATCTCACCTTCTTAAAGTCCTCCACGTCCTCCTGATAGTCTGCCAGCTCGCTCTTCAACTCTGAGAGTTCCTGCTCTTCTATGATGAGCCGGTTCTTCTCCACGCCCAGGGTCTCCAGAGCTTCCTCTACTTCACGAAGGTCCTCTGCTGTTAGCTGTTGGACAAGTATGTAATGAGTATCTCTCTCTCTCTCTCTCTCTGTCTTCACTTCTTACACTGCTTACACTGAGCAAGAGACTTCTAAAGGTTTATTGTGCAATTCTATCCTTCACTGCCTTCAGTATCAAAATGTTAATCTAAAAAACAGTTAAGATTCTTATAATCTTCAATCATTCATACAGAACATGAAAAAAATATCAATACAAAAATCAAACTACAGTTCCTATATCCTAAGCCACATATATGGAGCATATCTGAAACCCATCTAAATATTCTACCAGAACTTCATATAAACCACATACATTAATCACAAGAAAATATCCATGTATAAAATTAAGATATAATTCATATATGAAACCACCTATATTGAGCATAAATATTTTTCTAACAAAACTAACAGTTCTTCTAGCTCGTGCTTCCACTATTTTACCATGAGAACACCCATTCAAAAGCTTAAAACCATAATCCTTATATCCTAAACCAATTAGCTAGCCTATATCATCCACTGGAGAACATCCATCTAAATCCAATATATATGATAATTCTTACACTCTAAGCCACCTCTCTTTACATTCAAGAGAACATCCATAAACTGTTTAAATCACAATTCCTACCTCTGTTAGCTCCTTGGCAGCTGCAACCTCCACCGCCAACTTGGGTACCTCCTCAGTCAGCACTTCAGCCTTATCTTCCAATACAGGAGCCTTGTCAACGAGCTTCTCTTTGTCCGCCTTCAGGAATGGGAAAGAGAAAATTAATATTTTTCTATTAATTCTTACGATATCCAAAAATGTGATTTTTTTCCCAATTTCTAAAACATTCATTGATTGCCTACACTTGACTTCTTTCTTTCTTCAAAAAGAAAAAAATCGACATAGTCTCTACTTGAAGGCATATCGCAACTTTTCAGGAAAGAGATAAAAGGGAAGCAGAGATGCCCGATCATGGAAGGAAAAGGAAACTCACTTCAATTTCTCCCGAAGCAGACACGGTGGCCTTCGCAATCTGCACTCCTTCTGTCAAGATTTTGTTCGCTGATGGGGCCAACTGAGAAACATCGGCACCGGGAAGGAGAATTTCTGCCTCTGTTTCCTTGGCAGCTTTCTGTACTGCTTCCTCCTGTCGCTGCGCCTCCTGTTGAGAGAATAATCTGTTATTTATCTTTGGAGTGTACAAGAAAGAAAATGAGAGAGGTAGGAAAGGAGGGACTGAAGAAGAGGAAGAGGAGAGGAGAGATGGAGAAGGAAGAGGGGGGAAAGGAACAAAGATTGGGAGGAGTGGGAGATATGATACGAGAAGAGAGAGAGAGAGAGAGAGAGAGAGAGAGAGAGAGAGAGAGAGAGAGAGAGAGAGAGAGAGAGAGAGAGAGAGAGAGAGAGGAGAGAGAGAGAGAGAGAGAGAGAGAGAGAGAGAGAGAGAGAGAGAGAGAAGAGAGAGAGAGAGAGAGAGAAGAGAGAGAGAGAGAGAGAAGAGAGAGAGAGAGAGAGAGAGAGAGAGAGAGACGAGAGAGAAGAGAGAGAGAGAGAGAGAGAGAGAGGAAGAGAGAGAGAGAGAGAGAGAGAGAGAGAGAGAGAAGAGAGAGAGAGAGAGAGAGAGAGAGAGAGAGAGAGAGAGAGAGTGAGAAAGAGAAAGAAGAGAAAGTAAAGAGAAAGAAACTATTTTCTTTTAATACCACACACAAAAAAAAAATCCACCTAAAAGCGGATCTAAACCCTCTTCTACACACCTCCTCCGCCTTCTTCTTCGCCTGCTCCTCCTTCAGCTTCTTCTCTTCCAACACGCGTTCCAATTCCTTCTTATCTTCAGCGATCTTCCTCTCTTCTACTTGGATCACTTCCAGGCGCGTCAGGTTGTCAATCTTGCCCTCACGCTTGCCAATGGCTGCTTTGGTGCGAGTGGCGACCTAAATGGGCAAAAATCAAAAGGAATAATACTTTGTACTTAATGACTTGTACAGATTTACACTATAATGCAATTCAATAAAACAAACACTTTTAAATTCACCCTCAAGATGATCAAAAAAAACAATCAAAATAATGTCACACAAAGACGCTTTCCTTAGCAGCAGCCGGCGCATTTGAAAGCACCAACTCACCTCCTCTGGCAGGGTAGAGATGGTGGCTGCCAAGGTGTCTGATGGGCGCACGTTCTCTGGCAGGTACAGCGTTCTCGACAAGAGGAGTAATGATGGGGGGACTTTTTCGTTAAGACTCAAGTCCAACCACTGGTGGAGCTGGAGTCTCAGCCGTTCTTCAGACAAACCATACGCCCTCATTCCCCTGGCTCTGCAGGCCTGCTGGAGCTCCCACACAGCCAAGGAATCTACACCTTCTTGCTGAATAATCTACAAGACAACACACGATGCATCAGTCATACATAATTCTATATCAAATAAGTTTGCTATCATAACCAGTAAACAACAAATGACACATACTGTTTCATATTCATATCCGAATTACTCATCAACCCACCCTGTCATCAGCTGCCAAGTTTCTGAGTTTTAGTCTCAGCTGAAATCGTAGGAAATTGTTTGTGCCAAAGGGTTGCATCTCCAGGAGCTTGCACAGAGCAACTAGCTGCGGCCTGGACAATGAGTCTAAAGTAATCTCGTCTTGGAACAATTTGCTGAACTTGAGAATCTCTTCATTACTTACATTCTCTCCTGTTTTCTGTATCTGTTTGGTAGGAAAAAAAATGCAGTTATAACAAACAGCTAAGTATTTGTACACTTGTATATACCGAGGAATCTTTTCATTCTCAATTTTGTGAGGAGGTGAACTGCCAAAAACACACACAAAAAAATAAGAAAAAAAAATATATATATACATATATAGATATACACACACATATGGTTTCCACTCACTTTGCCAATGACTTAATAGAAAATAAGCATGTGAACTGCCAGAACATTATAAAAACTATATATATATATATATACACAAAGTATCTATTCATTTAGCAAAAGAGAACACTTAAAAGGAAAACTCTACCTTTTCGAAAAACATAACAAATTCTCTTGCACTTTCCGACCGATGACCTTTGGCTTGCACTGCCATGTTGTCTAGCGTCTGTTGCAGAAACTTTGCCATCTCTAATTTCACTTTCAGTCTCTTCTTCATTTTAGCTTCCTGTAAGTGTGAAATAAAAAATTATTGATCATAAATTTGGAATCCTTGTAAAAACATGAAGATGGTAAAGTAATCTCCTTGCCAGAAAACTTACATACTATATAAATTATCAGTTCATAACATTATAACAAAAATATTAAGAACAGATCTATAATTGACACTTAGTACATTTTCCATTGAGTGGTTCAAAGGAAGCTGTAATCCTTAAAAATCAATTATATACCTTGCATTTTGGAATGATTCACTTGCATTTATGTCTTCTTCAAAACAAAGTGTGCTGTAGTGTATTCATTCTCATCACAAGACAGCAAATGTGTTTTGTATATTTCTCACCCAAAAGAATGTGTACTGTATTGTACTCATCCTCATTCACAAGCCAGCATATTGTACTGTATTCATTCACATTCAAAATAAAATATATTGTACTGTATTCATTTGCATTCAGAACAAAATATATTCTACTGTATTCAATTGCATTCAGAACAAAATATATTCTACTGTATTCAATTGCATTTAGAACAAAATGTATTCTGCTGTACTTACTTTCATTCCAATGAAATGACATAGAATTCATTCTCATTCAGAACAGTGTATTATATTGCATACATTCTCATTCAAATGAAATGACACTGTATTCACTCTCATTCAGAACAAAATGTATTCTACTGTATTCATTCTCATTCAAACAAAAGCATACTGCACCCCATTCACACTCCTTCAAAAACAAAGCATATCGTACCTTTTCATTGGCAGTCTCGAAGGTGGAGGGCAGCATGCCAGGGAAGAGCTTCAGAGCCACAGGAAGCAGGAGCTCCATGAAAGGGATAATTACAAACACGGAGAAGGGCAACAGCCGGAACAGGTCGCTCGTCGTCCGCACCAACTGTTAGAAGGGGAAGAGAGATCTGTTAATAAGTGTTCATAAATGTAAGAGAGTTGGTTCCCCTCTAGTGTACTCTTAAAATCTCTTGAGGGAATTTCAGTCGAAGGTAGTTCACTTTTGAACTTTTTCTCACTTCTATGACTTGCACTATTTAATGATTTCCTCTCACATTCGTCCTTATGTGGATACAGCAACAAAGCAAAAAGACATACCAAAATATAAATTTAAACTGAAACGATAGGAAATAGAAGACAAGTACACGATATCACGTACAGGGCAATGATAATAACATCAACAAGAAAACAGAAACAACAGGAACTATAATCAAAATCATAACAATAATAAAAAAAAAAATAACAGAAAGCAGTAATAATAGTAATATCACTATAACTATAGTAACCCCATCTTTATTATGCCATACCATCACCTTGCTCATAGTTGAGAAGTTGATTGGGTCATACGTAACATTCGTCACGACCCACTAATTCACAGACTATAATCAGATCCGTACTTCAATACAATACCGGTAAAGAATATAAAAATCAAAGTCGTTAAAAGCATTAGTATTAAAAAAAAAAGGTTATTCAAAATGAAAATCACATCTAAAACATCATTGTCAAAGGAATCTCATCAATCATTTCTTGTTTTTCCACCAAACATAAACTCGGCAGAAATGAATGAAACCGAACGCAGAGCACAATAGGGAGTAAAAAACACAGTTTGCATAAGCAAGACCTATCTCACATCATTATGTAAATGAAAAAGCCCTATAAAGA
>NW_020872191.1:25000-32500 GCF_003789085.1 Penaeus vannamei
CTAAGACTAAAAGAGGGATGGAGAGAGAGGAAAATGAAGATAAAAATGAAGATAAAATGCACTCTAAGACTAAAAGAGGGATGGAGAGAGAGGAAAATGAGGATAAAAATGAAGATAAAAAGAGAAGACGTGCTTGAGACGAGAGCCAGAACAACAAAAATCGATAGACAGAAAAAAAACGACGCTAACAAAAGCAAAATGGAGGTGAATAGGAGCGTGATATACGGAGACAAAGGAAGGCATAAAATAAAGAGAAAGAGAGAAAGAGAAAGAGAAAGAGAAAGAGAGAAGAAAGAGAAAAGAGAAAGAGTGAAGAGAGAAAGAGAGAGAATGAGAAGAGAAAGAGAAAGAGAAAAGAGAGAGAAGAGAAAGAGAAAGAGAGAGAAAGAGAAAGAGAAAGAGAAAGAGAAAAGAGAAAGAGAAAGAGAAAGAGAAAGAGAAAGAGAAGGGAGAAGAGAGAAAGAGTAGAGAGAAAGACAAAGAAGAAAGAGAAAGAGAAAGAGAATGGAACCCACAAGCAATCGCAAAAGCAGGATCCAACCTTTTCATATCTGAAGACGATTCCAAACAACAAGGAAGAAAGGGGGAGAAAACAACCAAAACACAGAGACAAAATAGACCAAAAAAAAAAGAGAAAAGGCAACCGGAAGGTAAAATAAAATGGCAGAAGGCAAAATCCAATAACCTAAAGAAAAAAAAAAAAAAAACCCGAGGCAGAATAACCAGAAAGAAAGAAAGAAAACCAACGAAAAAAATACAACACAGCAACCGGAACGAAAAAAAAAAAACGAAAACAAAAACAACAAACAAACGAACATTTCTGATCGATCCTTCCCTCCCCCCCCCCTCCCCCCGCGTACCTCCCCCCCCCGGCCACCGATTGAGACCGTCATTCCCATCAATAAAATAGTCGTCGTCATGAACCACCGTGTCCATTCCCTCCATGAACACAAAATGAAATAAGAAGAGACCATTATATTCAACTCATGGTCTCCCCACTAATTACTCCTTCTTCCTCCTTCCCTTCCCTTCCCTTCCTTCCCTTCCCTCTCTCCTTCCTTCCTTCCCCTTCCCTCCCCTCCTCCCTTCCCTCCCTCCCTCCCTCCCTCCCTCCCTCCCTCCCTCCCTCCCTCCCCCCTCCCCTCCTTCTCCCTTCCTCCAACTCCCTCCACTCCCTCCCCTTCCTTCCCCCAACTCCCTCCCACTCCCCCAATCCCTCCTCCCTTCCCTCCACTCCCTCCACTCCCCCAAAAAAACAGCGCCTGAAATAGACCGAGCAGCGCGGCCAGTATGATGCTGCAGAAAAGTGCAACGTCACATCCCGAGTGAACCCTGGCGCTTGGCTCGTCCGTCTGGGCCCCACGTAAGCGCGGGCGAACGCACACACACGTACACACGCACACGCACGCACACGCACGGACGAACGCACACAGACAGGCAAGGTATGGCATGGCAGGCACGGAGGGTGGGAGGAGGGAGGGAGGGAGGAGGGGGAGGAGGGGAGGGAGGGAGGGAGGGAGAGAGAGAGAGAGAGAGAGAGAGAGAGAGAGAGAGAGAGAGAGAGAAGAGAGAGAGAGAGAGAGAGAGAGAGAGAGAGAGAGAGAGAGAGAGAGAGAGAGAGAGAGAGAGAGACAGAGAGACAGAGACAGAGAGACAGAGAGACAGAGAGACAGAGAGACAGAGAGACAGAGACAGAGACAGAGAGACAGAGACAGAGAGAGAGACAGAGAGACAGACAGAGACAGAGAGACAGAGAGACAGAGAGACAGAGAGACAGAGACAGAGACAGAGACAGACAGACAGAAGACAGACAGAGGGAGGTAGAGAGAGAAAGGGAGGTAAAGAGAGGCTGAGAGGTAAAGAAAGAGGGGCTGGAGGGATGGGAGGGAGGGAGGGAGGGCGGTACGAACGAACGAACGAACGAATGAAACGAACGAACGGACGAAACGAACGAACGCATGAACGGACAGGCTCGAAAGGGGGGCGGAGCTTGCATGCAGACGACGGCGGTGTGCTCGTGCTGGGCGGTCGATCGGAGTCAGGTCACGGGGTTTTCTCTTCGCAGCTGTGTCTCGTTGAAGTTTCTTTGGGGAGAGAGAGGGAGAGGAGGGAGAGGGAGAGGAGGGATAGAGGATGAGGGTGATGAGGGGAGAGGGATGAGGGAGAGGGAGAGAGGGAGAGAGGGAGGGAGAGGGAGAGGGGGAGAGGAGGGAGGAGGAGGGAGAGGGAGAGGGGGAGAGGAGAGGGAGGAGGGAGGGAGGAAAGGAGAGGGAGAGGGAGAAAGAAAGAGGGAGGGATGGAGAGAAAGAGAGAGGGAGATGGAAAAAGAGACAGAGACAGACAGAGACAGACAGAGACAGATAGAGACAGACAGACAGATAATGTGCTTGCTTGTCAGGTCGCCTGTGTATAGCGAGCAAGAAAACAAGTTCATACACCGGTTAGGCTTAGTGCACAGACAGCAGTTCTCAAGGAAGTGAATGCGAGATTAGGCCTCGTATCCTTCAACACCTCAAACGTTCAGAATAGACGAAACATTTAAACCGGCGACCTTGCAACCGAACCCCAGCAGATTGATCAACATGCGCAATGTAAACAAAGAGCACAAACAGCTTCCGAGATGGTGTTTCTTGCACAACCCTGCCCCACCTGGTCTGATGGGCAACTTCCTATATCGTTGTCTTCCTCTGCCTACTTCCTTTCCCTCTCTCCTCCTCTCCCTCTCCCCTCCCTCTCCTCTTCCTCCTCCCTCTCTTTCTCTCCCTCTCTCTCTCCTCATCTCCTCCTCTCCTTTCTCCTCTCTCTCTCTTCCTCTCTTCTCTCTTCTCTCTCTCTCTCTCTCTTCTCTCTGCTCTCCTCTCTCTCTTCTCTCTTCTCTCTCACTCTCTCCACTCTCTCACTCTCTTCTTCCTCTCTCTCCCTCTCTCTCTCTCTTTCTCTCTCTTCTCTCTCTTCTCTCTTCTCTCTCTCTCTCTCTCTCTCTCTCTCTCCTCTCTCTCTCTCTCTCTCTCTCTCTCTCTCTCTTTTCCTTCTCTCTCTCTCTCTCTCTCTCTCTCTCTCTCTCTCTCTCTCTCTCTCTCTCTCTCTCTCTCTCTCTCTCTCTCTCTCTCTCTCTCTCTCTCTCTCTCTCTCTCTCTCTCTCTCTCTCTCTCCATTTCACTTTTACTTGCCTTCACCTTCATCTTTCTCTTTACCTCCCACCGCTTCTCCCTCTCCCTCTCCTCCTCCTCTTCTTTCCAATTCTGTGCCTCTTCCACCTTTAACTTCACCTTCACCCACTCTTCTCTCCTTCCTCTCCCTCCCCTTCGCTTTATCCTCTTTTCTATTCGTTTCCGTCGCTTTTAACCTTCACCTTGATCTACTCTCTCTCCCTCTCTCCTTATTCCACTCCTTCTCCTTCTCCTCCTTCTTCTTCTCCCCACCCCCTCCCCCCTCTCCCACTCCAACTGACACTCTCTCTCCTTCTCCTTTCCCTCCTCCTCCTCTCCCCCTCTCTCTCCTTTCTCTCCCTCCCTCTTCTCCACTCCTTCTCCCTCTCCCTCTTCCTCCTCCTTTTCCTTCTCCTCCCACTCCCCTCTCCTTCTCCCACTCCCCTCTTTCCCACTCCCACTCCTTCTCCCCTCTTCTCCTCCTCCTTTTCCTCTCCTTTTCCTTCTCCTCCCACTCCCTCTCCTTCTCCCACTCCCTCTTCTCCCTCTCCCTCTCCACTCCCTCTCATCCCCATCCTCCTCAACGTAATCAGGTCAATACCAGCCTAGCTCTTTCGCAAACCGCTTCAAGCACAATCCAAAATCTCATATGAGAAATGACATGAAACTGAACATAGAAAACTTGCCCTGAAAACTGGCACGGGAACATGACATGACAATTGGCACGAGAACATGACATGAGAATTGGCATGAGAACATGACATCAAAGCGTGCCACGACGACATACCATGAGAACGCGCCAGAACTCGCCGGGAGAACTGACATGAGAAATGCCATGAAAATATCCCGTGATTTCATGAGGACATGCCATGTGAATATGCCATGAGAATGAACATGAAAACATGCCATAAAAAAACTGCCATGAGAAGATGCTTGAGAATATGCTATGTGAACTGATATTGATGACATGCCAAACTGACATGAGATCTGACATGCCATGCAAACTACATGAGAACAGACATGACACGCATGCAAAATACATGAGATCTGACATGCTATGCAAACTGACAGAGATCTGACCATGACACCATGCAAACTGACATGAGATCTGACATGCCATGCAAACTGACATGAGAACAGACATGACACGCCATGACTGAATGAGATCCGACATGACAACGCACTTTAAACTGACATGAGATCCGACATGAACTACCGTTACGCACTTGTGAAACAGGAGGCTATGACGTCATGCAGCCGCAGGCAAAGGATGAGGACAGAATGATCAATATTGTCCACGGAGGAGAGGGGAGAGAGGGAGAGGTGGAGGGGGAGAAGAGAGGAGAGAGAGAGAGTGGGAGAGGGAGAGGAGGGGGAGAGTGGGGAGGAGAGGGGGAGGGGGAGAGGGAGGGGAGAGGGAGAGGGAGAGAAAGAAGAGAGGAGAGGAAGAGGGAGAGGGAGAGGAGAGAGAGAGAGAGGGGAGAGGGAGAGGGGAGAGGAGAGCAGGGAGAGGAGGAGTAGAAGAGGGGAAGGAGAGAGAGTGAAGAAAAGGAGGAAAGCGAGATGGAGGGAAGGGGGGAGGACAAGGATATGGACAAGAACAAAAAGGGAATAGAGGGAGAGGAAAGAAAACAGCAGAAGATGGGGGATAGGGATAAGGGATAAGAGGAGGTAGAGGATAAGTAGAAAAAAGGAGAGAACGAGAAGAGGAGAAGGAAGGAAAAAGAAAAAGGAGAAGGAAACGGAGAAGAAAAGGTGAAGGAGAGGAAAACGAAGAAAAAAAAACGAAGGAAGACAGACAGAGAAAACGAAGAACAAAAACAAGGCAAGTGTAAAAAGACAAAACAAGACAAGCAAAAAAAAAAAAAAAACCAAAAAAACAACGAAAAAAGGTAAAAAAAAAAAAAAAAAAAAAACACCCTGTCCCTACCTCCTCTCCCTCCCCCCCTCCCTCCATACATCCTAAACCTCCCCCTCCCCCCCTCCCCCCTTGCATTTCGGTCCCGCCGGATCAACCGAGCCCCGCAGACGGCGAGCTCCATAAAACGCCTTTTGTAGGTCAACGACTGAGAAGGGTATTCTCGGAAGCGTGCTGGGAGTCCGTCCGTCTGCGCTTCTGGGAACTCACCTCATGTTTTTGCAAACGTACCATAATCACCTCAATAAAGTACCATGATCACCTTATAAACGTACCTTCTATTTGTAACGTCGACCACCTCATAATCGTACATAATCACCTCATAACGTACTTAGATCACCTTCTATTTGTAATCGTACCATAATCACCTCACAATGTACTTAGATCAACCTTTCTATTTGCAACGTACCATAATCCACCTCATAACCTACCATACATCACCTCATAAACGTAGCATGATCACCCGTCATAACGTACGTTAGTTATCAACCATAATTTGGCAACGTACCATGATCACATCATAAGTACCTTCTATTGTAACGAATCATAATCACCTCATAACCTACCATGATCACCTCATAACGTACTTAGATCACCATATATTTGCAACGCATGCATTAATCCCATTCGGTATTTACGAAGAAACGAAAGAATAGGGAACTTACTCCTAAGAACTAAGCTCACGATAAACTAAACTTACACGAAAGAAACCCACACAAAATCCAAATCCAACGTGAAACTAACAAAACAACACACACACACACACACACACACAAACACACACCACACACACACACACACACACCACCACACACACACACCACACACACACACACAACACAACACACACACACGCGAAACAACCCAATAAATAAAACAAACCCACAAACGGAAACATAAACCCAACGAAATAAACTCAAAAAGTCGGCAAAACTCCCGCCAAACGTTATGCACCGACTGCGGAAGGGGGAAGGCGGGCGGAGAGAGGGAGAGAGGGAGAGGAAGGGAGAGGGAGAGGAGGGAGAGAGGGAGAGGGGAGGGAGAGAGAGAGAAGAGAGAGAGAGAGAGAGGGGAGAGAGAGGAGAGAGAGAGAGAGAGAGAGGAGAGAGAGAGAGAAGAGAGTGAGTGAGAGAGACATGACAGACAGACAGACAGAGCAGACAAACAGACAGACATGACAGACAGAGACAAGTGACGAGAGACGAGAGCGAGGAGGAGCAAACGAGAGAAGAGACGAGACAGACCAGAGAAGCCCAAGAGAACAGAGAGAGAGGAAGTGATGAGTTGAGAAGTGAGAGGGAGGAGGAAGAGAGGAAAGGAGGAGCGAGGGAGGAAGTAGGAGGAGAGAGAGGGGGGCGGGCTCTCATAAGGCGGATTTCTCAAGAAAAGAATCTGTGATGACCTTTGCGGCGCCGCGCATGAACTGCTCGAGGGAGGGGCCTGCTTCCAGGGCGGATGAGGGGAGGAGGGAGAGGAGGGAGGAGGAGGGAGGGAGGGAGGAAGAGGAAGGAAGGAAGAAGGAAGAAGAAAGGAAGGGAAGAAGAGAGAGAGAGGGGAGGAGCGAGAGAGAGAGAGAAGAAGAGAGAGAGAGAGAGGAAAGGGGGAGGGACGGGAGAAGGAAGAAAGGAAGAAGAAGGAAGGAAGAAGAAGGAAGGAGAGAAGAGAGGGAGGAGAGAGGAAGGAGGAAGAGAAGGGAGAAGGAGGATAGAGTGTGAAGCAGGGAAGGGGAAGGAAGGAGGGAGGAGGGGCGAGGGAGGGAGGAGGGAGGGAGGAGGAGGAAGGAGGAAGGGAGGAGGGAGGGAGGGAGAAGGAAGGAAGGAAGGAAGAAGGAGGAAGCGGAGGAGGGAGGGAGGGGAGGAGGAGAGAGAGGGAGAGAGGGAGAGAGGAGAAGAGAAGAGGGGAGGGGCCAGAGGAAGGAGGAAGACGAGAGGGATGAGAGCGAGAGAGAGGAGAGGAAGAGAGAGGGAGGAGGATGAAAAAAATGATGGGAGAAGGGGGAGAGGTTTATGAGAGGGAAAGTGAGGAAGGAAAAGTCTTAGAAGGAAGGTGTAAGAGGGAGGAGAGGAGGAATGGAAAGAGGAAAAGAGGCGGAAACGCAAAAAAAGGGAAGAATAACAAAGAACGAACCAACAGAAAAGAGAAAAACGAAAGGCTTAAACAACATCAAAACAAAAACAAAGAGGAGACAGGAAGGCGAAAATTAGGGAACCGAGCCAAAACAGAAAAAAACGAGGGCATTTATGGCGACCCCGAAGGCTCTAACGTTTCGTCCACGTGTCCCTCCTCCTCTCCCTCTCCCCCGCCCTCTCCTTTATCCTCTTCCTTCTCCTTCTCCTTTTCCACTTCTTTCTCCTTCTGCCTTTTCCATCTTCTTTTTCTCCTTCTCCTTTTCCACTTCTTTCTCCTTCTCCTTTGTCCACTTCCTTTCTCATT
>NW_020872191.1:37500-57500 GCF_003789085.1 Penaeus vannamei
TCTCGGAGGGCTATACACTGGGTCCTGTCGCCCCCGCCGCCGCCGCCGCCGCCGCCGCCGGCCCGCCTCTGATTCCGGGACTCGCCGCTTGGACTGGCGCAAGAGCGGGCTCGAGTGCCAGTGGGCCTTCGGAGGCGGGGCGTGGGCGCGGGCGTGGCGCGGGCGTGGGCGTGGGGCTTCGCAGACCGACCCAAAATGCCCGAGAAACAAACACGTTCGCTTTTGCTGCTTATGCTCATCTATGCGTGGGACATAACAAGGGGGTATATATTTGCATTTTAACTTCACTCACTCACTCACTCACTCACTCACACAACACACACACACACACACACCCACACCACACACACACACACACACACACACACACACACACACACACACACACACACACACACACACACACACACACAAGGGTATATGTGTGCACCTTTAACTTTCCACGTAAACCTACACTACCTATACATGCAAATACACGAGGCTGTGGGAGAAGGAGAGAAGGAGAAGGAGAGAAGGAGGGAGAGGAGAGGAGAGGGAGGGAGAGGGAGAGGGAGAGGGAGGGGGAGGGGAGGGAGAGGGAGAGGGAGAGGGAGAGGGGAGGGAGAGGGAGAGGGAGAGGGAGAGGGAGAGGAGAGGGAGAGGGAGAGGGAGAGGGAGAGGGAGAGGGAGAGGGAGAGGGAGAAAAGACAGAGACAGAGAGAGAAGATAAAAAAAAAAAAGATGAAAGTGGAAAAGAGATCGAATGAAGGAAAAGACAAAAAAAACAGTGAAAACCAAAGAAAGGAAGAAGAGAGAAGGCTAAATAAAGAGAAAGTTAGAAGGCCAGCAAACAGAAGAAACAGCCAGTAAGAATGACTTGCGAGAAAGGAGGAAGGAGAAAGGAGGAAGGAGGAAGGAGGAAGGAGGAAGGAGGAAGGAGAAAGGAGGAAGGAGAGGAGGAAGGAGGAATGGAGGAAGGAGAAGGAGGAGAGAGTAGGTGTGGTAGGTCAGCTCACTTAAAGGAGGGATGGCGACAAAAATGCCGACCTGGAAACCCTGTAATCTCTTAATCCGGTTGTAATCCCGTTTACATTTAACTCTCTTATATTCATCTTTTTTTTTTATGCAAGCAACTCCTACAACCTCTACTCATACCATCGCTTCCACTGCGATCGCAACACAAAAAAATCAAAATCAGAATTGCACTTCTGCTACCAAAACAAACACGTTTCACGTCCCTTCTCCTTCCTTCTCCTTCCTCCTTCCTTCCCTTCTCTCTTCATTTCCCTTCTTTTCCTTCCTTTTTTCCTTTCCCTCTCCCTCCTCCTCCTTTCCCCTTCTCCCTTCCCTTTCCCTTCTCTCCCTCCTCCTCTCCCCTCCTCCCTCTCCTTCCTCTCTCTCCTCTCCTCTCCCTCTCCCTCTCCCTCTCCCTCTCCCTCTCCTCTCCCTCTCTCTCCTTCCCTCTCCCTTCCCTCTCTCTCTCCCTCTCCTCTCCATCTCCATCTCCATCTCCATCTCCACCTAACCCCACCTGCAACACCTCCAGACAACCCCAGCAGAGTACAAGCCCCGGAATCAATACCGTCTCTACGTTTCTCTAGGTTTCCCTCAACCCCAAGCTCAGAACCAAGCACCAATCCCCGGGTGGAATAAACAGAAAAAAATAAACAAACAACCAAAACAACGACAATGATAATGATGACGTTTCTCGCTGGCGTTTCGTAGTTGTTGGTTTTGAAGTCGTTTGGTCCGCGAGTTGTTTTTGTCTGTGCTCTATGGGTGATCTTTCATAATTTCTTGGTGGTGGTGGTGGTGGGGGAGGGGGCACGGGATGCTTGTAACAGTAATTGTGGTAGGAGTGGTTGTGGTGGTAGTGGTTGTGGTAGCAGTGGTTGTCGTAACAGTAATTGTGGTAGGAGTGGTTGTGGTGGTAGTGGTTGTGGTAGCAGTGGTTGTTCGTAACAGTGTGTAGGAGTGGTTTGTGGTAATAGTGGTTGCGGTAGTAGTGGTTGTTGTAGCAGTGGTTGTCGTAACAGTAATTGTGGTAGGAGTGGTTGCGGGTAGTGGTTGTGGTAGCAGTGGTTGTGGTAATTGTGGTAGGAGTGGAGGAGGTGGTTGTGGTAATAGTGGCTGTGGCGGTAGGAGTGGAGGAGGTGGCTCTGGATGTGGCGGTATTGGCAATGGTCACAACACTGGTTCTGGCCATGTTTCTGTCTGCGGGTAGGACTTTAGTTGCTGTGGCGGTCTGGCCAGCGATGGTATGGGCAGCAGGTGTAGTGATTGTAGTACTGGTATTGAGAGTGGTTGTGGGCGCTGCAATGGCTTTCGTAGTGGTAGCGACAGTCATTTTATTCGCGGTGGAAGTGACTCTCAGAAACGGCTGTAAGGGTATTAGCAGTTGTAGCTATAAACAGTAGCGTTAGTAGACAATGGTGCTAGTGATTGAATATATCCGTACTAGTAACAAAAATAGTCATCTAGTAGAGGTACTGTTAATCACAAACGATAATAACAATACTAGTAAACGGATTGACGTTGTTAAGTAATCACGACAGGATTAGTAAAAATAGTAGTTTTCTCGTAGTAGTAAGAACACTAGTACGTGCTAAAGACTTACTGACACAGATTACGGTTTAAACTACCGTGGGAGCCTACTAGCATTAATGACGGTTAAGAAGTGGCAGCCTACTAGTATTGGTAATGATTAAACTGTGGTGTCCTCCCAGTTGCCATGCATCGCCCGCTGGTCCACTCCGTTGCATAATCAACTTGCGTTACGGGGCCCAGGATAAAAAAGAAAAAAAGAGAGACACTACCTCCTTGGCAACACCAGCGTCCCGCGAGCTGAAACCGTGTTGCTTGTTGCAATATGTTCGAAATAGTGACTCCGATTCGACCTCTATTCGAACGAGCGATAGGCCTACCTACTTGCAACAGGGGGGGATATAGGACTATGTACCACGTGAATTAAACATATCCAACATCAGCTGTGACATTCTCTCGATAGCTATAATATAGGCGGTGAGAAAACTGGACCACAACCAAAATAAACGGAGCGGCAACTGCAACCTGCGTTCCCATGCTTTTAGAGGCGAATATTTCAGCCAATGTTTGTTGTCGTTGTTGCACTCGTCGCTGTTTGGCAATAGGCCTGATGTGGCTTTGCATCATTCGGTTTTTTCCCCCGTAAGCTATATTTGTATCGACGGAGTGACAACACAGTATGAGGGGGATGACGCAGCAGGGGGCGCTGACAGAGAGAGAGAGAGAGAGAGAGAGAGAGAGAGAGAGAGAGAGAGAGAGAGAGAGAGAGAGAGAGAGAGAGAGAGAGAGAGAGAGAGAGAGAGAGAGAGTGTGAGTGTGTGTGTGTGTGTGTGTGTGTGTGTGTGTGTGTGTGTGTGTGTGTGTGTGTGTGTGTGTGTGTGTGTGTGTGTGTGTGTGTGTGTGTGTGTGTGTGTGTGGTGTGTGTGTGTGTGTGTGTGTGTGTGTGTGTGAGTGACTGTGAGAGTGAGAGTGAGAGTGTGCGTGTGCGTGTGCGTGTGCGTGTGCGTGTGCGTGTGCGTGTGCGTGTGCGTGTTCTTACCTAGTTTCACCAAGTTGTTTCAGAACGGGAAAAGAGCTAAGCTCAGCTGGTCCCGTCTGCTATGTTTAAATTGTCGTATAAATTTTTAATCTGATGCACATTTTTGGCAACACAACGTTTTGCGGAGTTCCGTTTGAGAGACTAAATTTGCGAGACTAAGATTATCTTGATTGATCTCCTTTTGCTTTTTTGCTTTCAACTGTGTGTGTGTGTGTGTGTGTGTGTGTGTGTGTGTGTGTGTGTGTGTGTGTGTGTGTGTGTGTGTGTGTGTGTGTGTGTGTGTGTGTGAGTGAGTGAGTGAGTGAGTGAGTGAGTGAGTGGTGAGTGAGTGAGTGAGTGAGTGAGTGAGTGAGTGAGTGAGTGAAGTGAGTGAGCGAGCGCACGAACGAACGAACGAGCGAGCGAACGAACAAGTTCTTTGCGTGCGCGCTCTCCTGCAGTCCCCGAGTGCGTGCGTCCGTACATACACACACGCACACGAACACGCACGCACACACACTTCCCGCCCTCGCCCGGTCAGCCCGAGCGAGGGTCCCCGCGGCCAAAAGCGAGCTCGGACAGCGGGCGGGCGGCCGGACGAGCGAAGTCAAAATAACCATGACACGATGGGGGGGGGGGGGCGGTCCCTGGCACGGCGGCCGCCCACTCCCACCTGCGTCTGGGCGTCGGGGTTCAACACGTGCCCAGCTGATCCGGTGAGGGGGTTGGGGGTAGAGGGGGGAGGGGGAAAGGGGTAGAGAGGGGGGAAGGGAGAAGGGGTAGAGAGGGGAAGGGGGAGAAGGGGTAGAGAGGGGAGAGGGGAGAAGGGGGAAAGGGGAGAGAGGGAGAGGGGAGGAGATTGAAAGGGGTAAGGGGTAGAGGGGAAAGGGGTAGAAGGGAGAAGGGGAAAAGGGTAGAGTGGAAAAAAGTAGGAGGATAAAGGTAGCAGGGGGTAGAGGGTAGGAGGATAGGGGGGAGAGAGAGAGGGGGAAAGGGTGGGGGTAGGAAAGGTAGAAGGGTTGGGGGTAAGGCGGAAGGAAAGGTAGAGGGGTAGCGGAGTAGGGAGGGTATAGGAGTAGGAGGGAGGAGGAGCAGGTGGGTAGAGGGGTAGGGAGGTAGGAGTTAGGCGGGGGGGGTTGAGGAAGTGGGGGGGAGGGAAGGGGGGGGGAGGGGCACCTCTTCAGCGCCTTCGCCACGTGGGACTCCCGCTGATGGAATGTCTGGCAGAGGGATTTGGGGCGTGCTTGGCAGGCCGGATGTAAAAACTCCCTCCGCCCCCACCCCCTCTTCCTATCCCTACACCTGTGCCATAGCCATCCCGCCATCCGCCCTCCTCTACTTGTCACCCTCCCCGCCTCTCCCCTCTCCCCTCTCCCCTCCTATCCTCATTTCTACTCACATATCACACTCCCTCTACCTGTCACCCTCACCTCTCTCTCTCTCTCTCTCTCTCTCTCTCTCTCTCTCTCTCTCTCTCTCTCTCTCTCTCTCTCTCTCTCTCTCTCTCTTCTCTCTCTCTCCCTCTGCCTCTGCCCCCCTCCTCTCTATTCCCTTACCTGTTCCCGTCTTTCTCCTCCTTCTTCCTCTCCGCCATTTCTGCATCTTGCTTTTCCTTCTCTTCTCTTTCTCTTCTCTTTCCCTCCTCCTCTCCCTCTCCCCTCTCCTCCTCCTCTCCCCCCCGCCCCCCCATCCCACTGCCTCATAACCCGTTTCCCAAGCCTCGTAATCTACCTCCTCCTTCTTCCTCGTTCTGCAACAACCCACACTGACGTTCTGCAACATTTCTTCCGCTTTCTTCCATAAGGATGTGAATTTTCCTTAAACATTTTTTCTTTCAGATGCGTTGTTTTTGTTGAACGTGTACGTCAAATGCCAATCATAAACTCCTCACTCACACACTAAAACACACACAAACACACACTCAACACACACACACTTCACACTCACACTCACACTCACACTTACACACACACAACACACACGCACACACACACACACACACACACACACACACACACAACACACACACACACACACACACACACACACCACACACACACACACACACACACACAAAGAAAAGAAAAAACAGCATAAACATTCAACATTATCTAACATTATTCAACATTACATAAGAGAGCGATAAAGCTTCCTTATCTCAGGTGCAAACCGAGTCAGCGGACACCCCTCCCCTCCCCCCTCCCCCGCCCCCACCCCCTCTTCCTCCTATCTACTGCTAAGAAATAAAAAAAAAAATGTTGGGATGAAGGCAAGAGGAAAATAAACAGAAGAATAGAAAGTGAGAGGGAAAGGTGCGAAGGATGGAGGAAGAAAGGAAGAAGGGAAGATAGGAGAGAGAGAGAGAAGAAAGGACGAGAAGGAGAAAGGAGAGGGAGAGGGAAAAGGAAAGGGAGAATAGAAATGAGAGGGGAAGGTGCGAAGGTGGAGGAAAGGAAAGGAAAGGGAAGAAAGAGTATGGGACAAAGGGAGAGAAGGAGAAAGGAGAGGGAAAAGGAAAAGAGAAGAGAAGAGAGGAGGAAATATCATCCTCAATCAAACTTCCTCTCTAAAAAACACCCAAAACATGTTTACAACACGTTCGTAAGACTAACACGTTGAACCACGCAATTACAGGGGAAATAAGCACTTCGACCGCCCTCGCCATGGGGCTCATGATAACACCTCATCCCCTCTCTTCCCTCCCTCCCTCCCCTTCCCCCCTCCCCCTCCCCCCTCCCCTTCCCTCCCTCCCCTCCTCCCCTCTCCCCTTCCCCCTCCCCTTCCCCCTTCCCCATCCCTTCCCTTCCCCTTCCCCTCCCCTCTTCCCCTTCCCCTTCCCCTTCCCCTTCCCCACCCCTTCCCCCTCCTCCGCCCTCTCCCCCCCCCCCCACCCCAATCACAAGCACACCATCGCCCTTGTTTCCACGACGACCTGTAACTCGCCCGCCCGATAAGAACTGCAGGTGGACGTCGTCGCTTGGTCGCTCTCTCCTCCTCAGACGAATCGAATTTTTTGCCGACCATTCGTAAAAACATTTATAGTGTGAAGATAAAAAAAAAAAAAAAAAAAAAAAAAAGAATCATGATAGACGAAATCCGATATATAACGGCCGGTTTGTTATAGTTGTGCCAGGCCCGACCCCAATGGATATTCGCATAAACAACGAATATTCGTATAAATGCATATCTGTCGATCTATCAAATAAATAAATAAATATCAAATAAGTAAATATCAAATATAAAATAAATAAATAAATAAATATCAAATAAAGAAATAAAAATAATATCAAATAAGTAAATATCAAATAAATAAATAAATATAAATAAATATCAAATAAAATAAAATAAATATATAAATAATATAAATAAATAAATAAATATAAATAAATATCAAATAAATAAATAAATATAAATAAATAAAAAAAAAAAAAAAAAAAAAATCTATCTGCACGAGAGATATGCATGTCTAGACTGACAGATATGCATTTATTTCCGTGTATGCGCATGTCTGTGTGAAGCAGGTCTATTAGGTCCGGCCCGGCACAATTTTAACAAACCGGCCGATATTCTTATTAGGGACAATTTTCATCTTCGTTTTAATAGTGGTTAAAAGAAAAGGTTTCAAAAAAAGGTGCATAATTCTTACGGAAGAAAAATTTCTATTTGATATGTCTACTACATTTAGAAACATCTTTATACTGATGTTATTAAACACCTGCAGACTGTGTGTGATCATTACGTAAATTACAGTATTTGGAGTGAAAAAAATCCATACAAATACAGAAAATAAAGAATTTAATAGTTAATTATCCTGAGAATAAGGACTTGATATATTTATAAATGATCGACATTGTTATTCCTTGCATATCAGTCACAACAAATTACCACCGTCGTCACCACCGCTAACAATCGTAACCAAAACCACAACCACCATCCTTATAAACAGAAGGAGAAAAAAAAGGAGAGAAAATTTTAGCCCCGCGACACCAAGATGGCGGATTCGAGAGAGAACGCGACCAAAAAAAAAAAACAAAGTAAAATTTCAAAAAAAAAAACAAATACTCCTAATAACACAAATCCTCGTATACATCCGATGCCGCAAAAATAGCCTATTCTCCCACCGACGTGTCAAATAAAGCCAAATTATCCCCAACCCGATCTTGAAAGCCTCTCCAAACACCTGCACAGGCGCCCGCAATCTTGCCAAGCCCGTGACGTCATCCGGCGCAACCCATATGACAGCCCGCTCGCAAAAAATATCAAAAATAATAAAAATAATAAAAAAAAAATCCCGCCCATTCACATCTCTCCAAGTTCGCTAATATTCCCCATTTATCCCTTCTTTTTTTCTTCTTTCTTGAACTTATTTACGAATACAATGAATGAAAAAAGGAATAAAAACCGTTGGGGAATTTTTAAAAAGCAAAGTTCGCAGAGACCAGAAGAGGAGGAGGAGGGAGGAGGAGGAGGCGGGTGGAGGCGCATGCGGTCTGGGCGGGTCACAACATTACCACCCTTCCTCCTCCTCCTCCTCCCCTCCCCTCCACTCCACTTCTTCCCCTCTCTCCTCCCCTCCCCCTTCCCCTTCTGACCTTTCCCAGATCCACCTTTCTTCCCCTGCCTTTGTTACCCTCTCCTCTCTCTCTCCTTCCCCATTCCTTCCCCCTCCTCTTCCCTTCCCCCCCTCCTCCCTTCTTCTCCCATCCCCTCCTCCACCCTCTGCTCCCCCTTCCCCATTCCTCCCTTCTCCTCCCCTCCTCCCCCCTCCCCCCGTAATAAGAGCCCTTGGGAGAGGCAACTTTCTCCTCTGCAAATTCTCAGAAGTCGATGCATATCTCTCTCTCTCTCTCTCTCTCTCTCTCTCTCTCTCTCTCTCTCTCTCTCTCTCTCTCTCTCTCCTCTCTCTCTCTCCTCTATGTATCTCTCTCTCTCTCTATGTAGTCTCTCTCTCTCTCTCTATGTATCTCTCTCTCTCTCTATGTATCTCTCTCTCTCCTCTCTATGTATCTCTCTCTCTCTCTATGTATCTCTCTCTCTCCTCTATGTATCTCTCTCTCTCTCTATGTATCTCTCTCTCTCTCTATGTATCCTCTCTCTCTCTCTCTCTCTCTATGTATCTCTCTCTCTCTCTATGTTCTCTCTCTCTCTATGTCTCTCTCTCTCTCTCTCTCTCTCTCTCTCTCTCTCTCTCTCTCTCTCTCTCTCTCTCTCTCTCTCTCTCTCTCTCTCTCTCTCTCTCTCTCTCTCTCTCTCTCTCGTTCATCTCAAAACGAGTGTATAAGCATCATAATACTAATACTGATAACGTGAAGTCCAATAAGCAGAATAACGATGATAACAACAAAAATAGCACCAATAACATCAATAATCACAATAATATGAATAATAATAAAAATAATAATAACACTAAAAAGCCCAAACTAACAACAATAACAATAACAACATAAATAATAATAAAAATAATAATAACACTAGCCCAAACTAACGACAATAATAACAACTTAAACAAAAAACAAAAACAAAAAAATAAAAAAACAGATTCAAAACGGCAGAACCTCCCCCCCATCCCACCCCACCCCTACGTACTCCCCGACCCCGGCGCGCACGAGAGGCCAAAAAAAAAAAAAAAAGTGCCAAAGAGCCACAGGTCCCACAGTGCCAAATGAGGCTCTGATAATGTCCGCCTGCAGTGCCGTACAAGTCAATTTGTCTTTCTCTCCCTCCCTCCCTATCCCTCCCTCTCCCTATCCTCCTCCCTCCCTCTCCTCCCTCCCTCCCTCCCTCCCTCCCTATCCCCCCATCCCCCCATCCCCTCCTCATGTGACGTTTGAGAATTCCCCGTAGTTCGTGCCTGGCTTTTCTTCAAAGCATGAAGTTTACGTGTGCGGAAACGAGGAAGGCGGGAGATAAATCGGGTGGTGTTGCGCATGCGCACTTACATATGTATATGTATATGTATACATATATGTATATGTATATGTATTATATATATATATGTATATGTATATGCATATGCATATGAACACGTATAAGTATGAGTATATGTATGCATGTATGTATGTATGTATGTATGTATGTATGTATGTATGTATGTATGTATGTATGTATGTATGTATGTATGTATGTATGTATGTATGCATGTATGCATGTATGTATGCATGCATGTATGTATGTATGCATGCATGCATGCGTGTATGTATGTATGCATGCAGGTATGCATGCATGCATGTATGTATGCATGTATGTATGTATGTATGCATGCATGTATGTATGCATGCATGTATGTATGCATGTATGTATGTATGCATGCATGCATGCATGTATGTATGCATGTATGTATGCATGCTGCATGCATGTATGTATGTATGCATGTATTGTATGCATGTATGCATGTATGCATGTATGTATGCATGTATGTATGCATGTATGTATGAATGTATGTATGCATGTATGTATGCATGTGCATGCATGCATGCATGTATGTTATGTATGTGTATGGTGTATGGGTAGGTATGGTAAAGGTATAGGTATAGGTATAGGTACGGGTATAAATATGTGTGTATCTATATGTTAAAGTATTGTATAAATAACACACACAGTACACACACACACACACACACACACACGTATATATGAGTATGAGTGTGAGAATGAGAATGAGTCAGAGTGCATGCATAAATACAATCATACATTCATACAAGTAAACATCCATTTCTTTTCTATACATAAACTTTCTACATACCCAACATCAAAATTACATAAACCAAAAAATGTCAAGGTACTGGTATATACATTTTTTTTTCAATATCTATTCTTGCCAACTGAGCCTGAGTCATCCCATCTAATACACTTCATACATGGCAATTCTTTTAAAACAACTTTCACCCACTTTTAAACGGCACTTTTTGCTCACAGGCTTCGGTTCATTTCGGTTACATTCAATGGACCAATAAATGCAAGATAATTCAACTATGCCTGTACATGAAGAAAAAATTTATGTTGATGGATTTAAAAAATCAATAAATAAATATAAATAAATACATAAAAAAATAAATAAATAAATAAATAATATATAATCATAAAAAACAAAAAAAAATAAATAATAAATAAAAAAATAATAAATAAATAATAAAAAAAATAATAAATTATATAATAAATATATAATAATAATAAAATAATAAAATAAATAAAAAATAAATAAAAATAATATAATAAATAATAAATAATAAATAGATCATATGATTAACAATTAACTGATAGGACAGCACATTACCTGTCTGTGTTCTCTTCTTGACAAGACTTCCCCATTGACGATCCGCCACACATATTTGAAGCAGATTTTGGTGTCGATGAAGAGCAACCTGAAGCCGTGATAATAATGTAGTATTTCTTCTTTTATTCTCACACCTAGCGACTTTCTTTCCACAACCTGCAATTTTTTATCTTGCAACGGAGAGCCGGCAGCTTTGGCCTTCTCCTTGAGGTCTTTAACGGTCACTTCGACTTGTGACGAGGGCTTCAGGTTTTCCTTTTCAAATGCCCGCGTGGTAGTGTGAAAGTTACGATAGTATGGCACTTGAACAGTCGTATAGGACACGTGAAGGGCGGGGGATATAAAAACTGCCGGTCTGGAGATCTGGCAGTGTCCATGGTGCTGGCCGGGTCCTCGAGTCACCCAGCCGCCAGCAAGAGAACCATAAGCACTAGAGCATGTTGCCGCGAGCTCTGAAGAAAGCCTCGCAGACATCACATTGTTGCGCCATGGCTGTCGGAGTACCACACCAGGGGGCACTTGGCCAAATCCTTTGGGGGGGGGGGGAAAACACAGTATGAGAATATGCTCCATATGTAAACAGTATAAAAGAGAAAGAAAAAAAAATGCACACAAAAATTTAATATCTAAAATACAACCATCCTTCAAGCAAACTTTTATTAAAACATGCTGTATCATATAAATAAGATGCAATGACCTAGTGTAACAATTACTTATACAAAGATGAAAATGACTTTTGCAAGGAAGAGAAAACATAGAAATCAGTTTATGTGAATATGAAACAGAAGTACTTCAACTGATAAATGTTTCTAAACCATCAGGCTATGGTCTCTACAAAAAATAAATAATTAATAAATAAATACAATAAAAAAGAACATGCAACGGCAGTGCAATAAACAGGCATTTCATGAAACCATAAATGACAGCACTGCTCTAAATATCACAAGAAATCTAAAGTAAACATATAAAAAAAAAAAAATTACAAAACCTGTCTGGAATATTACTGTATCAGCAAAAATCTTGATAATAACGATAACTAACTTAACGGGTTGATAAAATGGTAGGCCACCTTGCCATTCTCTCCATGCCCAAAGATGCATAACAGGTTCTCGACAAGTATGTAGACATTTTACCTTTACATCATCCCTGGGACTCAAAACCTCAAGCGAGTAATGTAAGCTCTGGAATGTTTTAGTGAACAACCACAGAATCTCGATAAAAAGACCCCATTCAGTTCATAATCTCTCAAATACAAATAAGAAACAAAGAATCGTATTAAACCAGTCTTATATTCAGATTCTATCACATCAAAAATTGGTCTAATTCATTAGGAATAACAATAATCATCAAAGTCACCATTACTGCCTCCAACTGACTCAAACAAAAACTATGTTATCCAGTATAATCTGGAAAATACTAAAGACAAGGAGGTTATCAACTAACGACACGCTGAATTACTTACTATTACTCAAGCTATATTACACAACTGCTTACTCTATGTTCAGAGAATATGTAAGTAAATTATGGTAATGCACAAGCCAGTGTTTTTTTTGTTTTTTTTTCTTAAAAGGGGCATGGAACACCCTACCTGAAAATTTTCATGATTACTGCTTATATTCCCCTTTCATTTTATATTGTTTTCCTGGTTTCATTCCTTTATACTATTTATACATGCCTTCTCTTTTTATTCTCTATTTTCATTCAATTTCCACCAATTTCCAGAGTTACATCCATTTTATTTTTTTTTCTATTCCTCATATTTCCACTTGTATCTTCTTCTATTCCTGTTATCGTTATCCCTATAAGCTCTCATTCATTCCTCTCTCTTTTCTCACCCTTTCCTTCTACTTCTAATCCTATCCCATCTTCTCACCTATTCTTTCTCTTTTCTCCAATTTCCTTCACTTTGTTATATTGTCGACAATAAATCCCACATGATTCACTTTCATACTGCTATTGATAAGATATACATTGATTTTTATTCCCTTAAAAAAAAATAATTGATAAAAATAAAAAAGTAAAAATAAATAAATAAATAAATAAATAAATAAATAAATAAATACATATATAAATAAATGAATGAATGCATGAATGGATGAATGGAATAACAATTGATGATGATGATGATGACATTGATGATGACAATGATGACGATGATGACTGATAATGATGATGATGATGATAACAATGACAATGATGATGATGACATGATGATGATGATGATGATGATGATGATGATGATGATGATGATGATGATGATGATGATGATGATGATGATGATGATGATGATGATGATGATGATGATGATGATGATGATGATGATGATGATGATGATGATGATGATGATGATGATGACATGATGACGACATGATGATGATGATGATGATGATGATGATGATGATGATGATGATGATGATGATGATGATGATGATGATGATGATGATGATGATGATGATAGTTGCCATATACATTTAACTTCATTTTCAATCTCATTCCCGTGCAGCACTGATCCTTCTGATACGTAATCAACCAATCGCATTCATCGTAGATAAAAAAGTGCAAGAACACCTCAGGATGAAACATTAAATCTACAAAAAAAAATCTAATCTTAAAATCTGACTTTAATCTGAACACCAAAGTGTGTCAAAACAAACACCTGACAAATCGTAAAAATAATTGTGTATATACGGTATAGCAACAGAATCAAAATACTCGGCAAGACACGGCCAAACGTCAATACTTTTATGGACGCATAACTGACGTTCCTATAATTCCGTGACTTCATCCGTGTTAAATTTTGGCCAGTTGCATATGAGAGTTTAAGAGGCAAAAATGGTTAATCTAAATATTTAGTTATATCTGGAACATAGACATAAACACAATTTCCGAGCCTTGAAAGAAATAATCTGGGTCGGAGTTACATGACTGGCAAATACCCTCATACCAAGGCCTTGACGAATTATCAGAACAAAAACCTTTCCCTCCACACAGCTCTCCCTCATTTCCTCTCCTCTCTCCTCTTACTCTCTTCTCTCTCTTCCTCACTCACTCACTCACCCACTCTCTTCCTCTCTCTCACTCACTCTCTTCTGCTCTCTCACTCTCTCTCTTCCTCTCTCTCTTTCTTCCGCTCTCTCACTCACTCTCTTCCTTTCTCAATCACTCTCTTCTGCTCTCTCTCTCTCTCTCTTCCTCTCTCCTTCTCTCTCTTCCTCTCTCACTCACTCTCTTCCTCTCTCACTCACTCCCTTCCTCTCTCACTCACTCTCTTCCTCTCTCACTCACTCACTCACACTCTCTTCCTCTCTCACTCACTCTCTTCTCTCTCACTCTCTTCCTCTCTCACTCACTCTCTTCCTCTCTCACTCACTCTCTTCCTCTCTCACTCACTCTCTTCCTCTCTCACTCACTCTCTTCCTCTCTCACTCACTCTCTTCCTCTCTCACTCACTCTCTTCCTCTCTTTTCTCCTTTTTCCCCCCTCCCCTTTCCTCACATCCTTTCCAACTTCTCCCTTACCTTTTCATCCCCTTCTGTCCTCCCTTCCTCCAAACCTTAGTTACCTTCATTTCCTTATCATTCATTCACTTTCTACCTCTCTTCCCCCCTTCTCTCTTTCCCTACCTTTCTCCCTTTTTCTCCCTATCTTTCCATACATTTTCTCCTTCTCCTACCCCCCCCCCTTCCTCCTTTAAATCTCTCCCTCCCATTTCCTCCCTCCTTTTATCTCTCCTGTTCTCATCACCTCTTTCCCTTACTTCCTTTCCTACCATTTCCTCCTCCTCCTTCCGACTCCCTCGCTTCCCAACCATTTTCGTTTCCTTCCTATTTTCTCCACTTCTCTCCCTCTTCTTTTCCTTCAATGTCCTTAACCCTGTCCCTCTTCCTCCCTGTCCGTTGCTTTTTCTTCTTGCCCCTCTCTCTTCCTCCCTCCTCATCTTTTCCTATCCTTCCTTCTCCCTCATCTTCCTTTTCACTCTATCCCTGTCCCTCTTCCTATTTCTCCCTCTCCTTCCCTTTATTTCCATCAATATCCTCCCCTTTCTTAACCCTTCTCACCTCTCCTCCTTACTCTTTACCTTCCTCTTCATCCCTTTTTTTCCATCACTATTCCCACCATTCTTGCCTTTTCCTCCTTCCCCTCCCTCTCCCTCCCTTTATTTCCATCAATACCCTTCCCATTATGTTACCTCTCCCCCCTCTCCCCCCCTATTTCCCACCAATACCCTCCCTCTCCCTGTCCCTCCTTCTCTCTCCCTCTCCCTCCCTTTTCTACCACCAACCCTCACCTTCTCCCTCTTCCTGCCCTCCTTTCCCTTCCTCTCCCTCACCTCTTCCTGTCCCTCCCTCTCCCTTTTCTACCACCAACACCACCTCTCCCTCCCTCTTCCTGTCCCCCCTCTCCCTCACCTCTTCCTGTCCCTCCCTCCCTCTCCCTCTCCCTCTCGCGTTGCGTCAGAACTCCAAAGTCCCGAGGAACTTCTAGGTGTTTGCCTGTCCTTTGCACTGTCAGCTTTTCTTAGTACTCCGTGTCATTTCTAAGATATCCTGTGTTAATGCTGGCGTGGAGTTACGTCACTATTTATAGCAGTTTTCGAGAGTATTGTACGAAGTTTATGAATGTGCGATCACGAGGGAGAGAGAGAGGAAAAAACAATGAGAAAAACAAAAACAAGTGTGGAGAGACCATGTGCTTCATTACATAATTGGTTTATCTATTAATTACTCTCGGTTTCTGTCACTGGTTTGAACTGATTCCCAATGCTACGGCGTCTCCTCGTGGGGTGACTTCCCTCGCGAGGAACATTTCATAACAAGGACAACTTGACATCACTATAAGCCTATCTTCCCTCCCGTAAAAATTTCCTTCTTCCGACCCAGATTACGTAATCGTACCCTGAGGGGGAGAACGAATACATAACCCCTCGTCATTTTGCCTTCACCGGAATATATACTCAGAGTCAAACAATAACAGTTTCACTTACCATGTCTCACATTTCTCGTGGCACAGACCAAGGCCACAGAAACGCTAGAGACACCACTCATCCTTGCTCACTGAAGTCCAACTCATAACTGCCGTCTGCGAGACTCGGCAACTGCGCAGACGACACCGCGCAGGTGACAGAAGACGAGCGAGATGCGTGCTCGACTCCTCAAATGTTTATATTTATCCCTAATTACGTGAATTTAGAATTTATGTGTCTCAGATGCATGATTTTATATATATCTTTTTATTAACGAACATGTGCGAAGTATTGTTGCTGCCCGAGAGGTTAAAAAAGGACGACTGTTTTTTTTTCTCTTTTTCTTGATTTCAAGGTTGAATTCTTCAGTTCTAATGATTTCCTTTCTAATACTCTGCTTTCACGATTTCTCTTTGCATTTCTTCTTTGTAATGACTTTTATCCTTATACTATAACCTGGATGCCCAGCTGCCATAATGGTGCTCTAAAATTCAATGAAAACCAAAACTGTTTCTTGTGTACAGTCTAGAGAAGTATTACCAACTGATCGTATTCTCAATACCGGGCACTAGCATGGTATAAGTTGGTATTCCCTCCAGGTTTGGCCTCCAACTCCTCTTTCTGGTATTTTCTCTCTCTCTCTCTCTCTCTCTCTCTCTCTCTCTCTCTCTCTCTCTCTCTCTCTCTCTTCTCTCTCTTCTCTCTCTCTCTCTCTCTCTCTCTCTCTCTCTCTCTCTCTCTCTCTCTCTCTTCTCTCTCCCTTCCCTCTCTATCTATCTACTATCTATCTATCTCTATCTCTACCTCTCCTCTCCTTTTACATGTAGTATATTTAACCCTCACTTTCTCTTTCTCTCATATGTAACTTTTTTTTCTTAAGCCTCTACCTCTTTTCATAGATTTCGGCATTTTACATCTATCTAACTTTTGCCTCCCTCTCTCTTTATCAGCCTCTATCTGTCTCTATCAGTTTATCAATTCTTCAGCGTGTCTGAATAAGCGCATGTGTTTCTTATCAAACCATTTTTATATACATTTTCATAATTATCTTCTATATTTTTAAGCTGTATGATTTTTTTTCGTTTTTTTTATAAGTTCCATCAGATAGTCTGCCAGATGTACAACAACGGCTATTGCCTGTTGTTGATAAGCCCAGATTAAGTATATCACACTATCTCTATCTCTCTCTTTTTAAGAATTTATTCCCTTTATCTGCCAACTTGTCATTCAACTCCTTTTTATAGAAATTTTATCTATACATCTTATCAACACCATTTCCTCACTTCAGGGATGTTGGATCTTCGACTTATTTTATTAATAAATATGAATTTCTCTTAGTTGCGAAAATTATGAAAACTCGTTTATTTTCTAATTAATTTTATTCGTTATTTCTTCCTTTATCTTACGTTTTATTCTTTTATTTCTCTGTTCTTTCTTGTATTATGGAATAACAATAGTGTCAAGTCTCAATACATTTCAAAACAATGGCAGAATTTTTCTTAGTTCCGAAAAATTGTGAAATCTTTCCTCGTTTATTTTCCACCTCATTTCATTCATTATTTCTCCCTTTATCATTTTTCTTTCATTTTCTATGTCTTTATTGTGCTACGTAATAACAATAATAATATAAAAAAAATTGTGAAAGCTTTTCTCGTTTAATTTCTATTTCATTTCATTCTTTATTTCTCCCTTTATCATTTTTCTTTCATTTTCTCTTTCTTTATTGTGCTACGTAACCAAGATGGTGTCGATTCTCAAATACACTTATTATTATTTAGCATTATTTCTTCCTTTATTATCTTTCTTTCCTTTTTCTGTTTCTTTATCGTGTTACGTAACCAAGATGGTGTCGACTCTCAATACACTTCTGTACAGTGGCAGTTCACGTAGAAGAACCTTTTGAGGTTAAACTATGAGGGGGCGCTGGCGGCAGTTTAACTACTGTCAGAACCCGAGAAGCTTTTGTGGTTATCGTCTATCTCTTTCTCTGGTTGTAGCTCTGTTGGTTTGTCTGTCTGCCTGTCTGTACTTGTGTCTGTGTCTGTCTGTTTGCCGGTCTGTCTGTCTCTATCTGTCTGCCTGTCTCTGTGTCTGTCTTTCTGTCTTTGTCTGTCTGTTCTCTGTGTCTGTCTTTCTGTCTTGTCTGTCTGTCTCTCTGTCTCTGCCTGTCTGTTTGCCGTCTGTCTGTCGTCTGTCTGTCTGTCTGTCTGTCTTTCTGTCTCTGTCTGTCTGCCTCTCTCTCCTCTCTTCTCTCCTCTCTCTCTCTCTCTCTTCTCTCTCTCTCTCTCTCTCTCTCTCTCTCTCTCTCTCTCTCTCTCTCTCTCTCTCTCTCCCTCTCTCTCTCTAATGAAGGACATTTAAAAGTTATTCCTTGAATGGGAGAAAAATAATTCGATAGTTATTCAATTTACATATCTAATCATATCAAATAATAGAAAACACAGGAAGGTTTTAAATAATGAAGGACATTTTAAAGGGAAAAATTGTTAATCCTTGAACAACAGATAAAAAAAATCTATTCATTATTATTTCCCTCAAAAAATGTTATGAAAGAAACACATTAATCATTATATTCAAGCATTACATCCAAGATTTTTTTTTTTTTTTTTTCCTGCCATCGAGTTCGTAATGTGACAACATTTCCAACAGCAATATATTAGTGATTAGAGAAGGCGAGAGTGAAATTTATCTTCACAATACAAGAAATATATTTCTGACGAAGATACAGTAGAAACCTTTATATAGTATAAACACATTATAAAATATATTTTTATAATAGTATAAAACATATAGTATAAACATATATATTTTTATTAGTAAAACATATAGTAGAAACATTTCTTATATTGTGAAGATATTCATTCTCATTCATACCTTTCCTGCATTTGTCACAATGGATACGGTTCGTACACAAGTGAAAGGTGAAAACTGCGACTTATAAAGTGCCGCTTATTTTATTACAGACAGTTACTTCCATTGGTGTTTGTTATAAAAATACACACGTATACACACGTGTGTATGTGTATATATATATATATATATATATATATATATATATATATATATATATATATATATATATATATTATATATATAAACATACATACACACACGCACACACACGCACACACACACACACACAACACCACACCACACACACACACACACACACACACACACACACACACACACACACACCACACACACATAATATATATTATATATATATTTTATTTTTTTTTTATATAAATATGTTTATATACATATATACACACACATATCTATCTATCTATTTTATCTATCGATATCAACCAATCTCTCAATCTCTCTACCTATCTATCTATCTATCTATATATACATGAAATTTGTATTAATCCCTAAGCGAGTGTGGTCCTTCTTCCTGCAAGACACACAAATACCTTTTGCATTTTCTAAATCGTTATTCGGCAAGACAAGGGGTGGCCATTAATTTGTGGCAATTTTTTAAGACAGGGGGATTTATCTGCAATTGCTTGGCACCGGACTAATGCAAGTGGAATGTCACCGATGGAAGTTAGGGTCAAATATCTGTTGTCAATTCGCTTTGTCTGTTTAAGAATGCATTTCCTTATGCATGTGCAATGATGGTTTATATGCAAATTCAAGATCTTTGCGTGTGTATGATGTTAAGAAATGAAGACACACGCACACCTACGCACACAACACAAAGAGACACACATACGCACACAACATCACACACACACTCACACACACACACACTCACACACACACACACACACACTTCACACACACACAAACACACACACACACACACACACACACACACACACGGACACACACGAACGCATGCTAGTCCATATCCATTTAATTGATCACTGTCAAATATCGAAAAAAATAACAAAATTAGAAATTAACATAATAACTCCCCTTAACCCCCCTATAACCTCCCTTAGCTTAAACAAAACGTCATCACATAAAATCTTGTTCTATTTATCAAGATTAAAGTACTCATTTTCGTTGACTATTATTCACGACCATGTAAACAAAGAAAATGAAAAAAAATAGATATATGCGCGTGTGTGTGCGTGTGTGTGTGTGTGTGTGTGTTGTGTGTGGGTGCGTTGCGTGCGTGCGTGGCGTGCGTGTGTGTGTGTCTGTGTGTTGCGCGCGTGTATGTGCGCGTGTGTGTGTATAAAAGATCTTTGTCACAATTACTGAACAGA
>NW_020872191.1:61432-68932 GCF_003789085.1 Penaeus vannamei
TTCGATATGCCCGCGTGTTAGTGTTTTTTTGGGTGTTGAAAAAAAGACAAAAAGAAACAAAAAAAAGTTATACGGATAAGTGGCCACTTTTTGAACAGTCGTTTAGAACCTCATGAAGGGCGGGGATAAAAACTGCTGGTCTGGAGATCTGGCAGTGTCCATGGTGCTGGCCGGGTCCTCGAGTCACCCAGCCGCCAGCAAGAGAACCATAAGCACTAGAGCATGTTGCCGCGAGCTCTGAAGAAAGCCTCGCAGACATCACATTGTTGCGCCATGGCTGTCGGAGTACCACACCAGGGGGCACTTGGCCAAATCCTTTGGGGGAACACACTATGAGAATATGCTCTATATGTAAACAGTATAAAAGAGAAAGAAAAAAAAAATGCACACAAAAATTTAACATCTAAAATACAACCATCCTTCAAGCAAACTTTTATTAAAACATGCTGTATCATATAAATAAGATGCAATGACTAGTGCAACAATTACTATACAAAGATGAAAATGACTTTTGCAAGGAAGAGAAAACATAGAAATCAGTTTATGTGAATATGAAACAGAAAGTGCTTCAACTGAAAATGTTTCTAAAACCATCAGGCTATGGTCTCTATCAAACACAAATAAATACAATAAAGAAGAACATGCAACAGCAGTGCAATAAACAGGCACTTCATGAAACCATAAATGACAGCACTGCTCTAAATATCACAAGAAATCTAAAGTAAACATAAACATAAAAAAAAAAAAAAAAAAAAAAAAAAAAAAAAAATACAAAACCTGTCTGGAATATTACTGTATCAGCAAAAATCATGATAATAACGATAACTAACTTAACGGGTTGATAAAATGGTAGGCCACCTTGCCATTCTCTCCATGCCCAAAGATGCATAACAGGTTCTCGACAAGTATGTAGACATTTTACCTTTACATCATCCCTGGGACTCAAAACCTCAAGCGAGTAATGTAAGCTTTGGAATGTTTTAGTGAACAACGACAGAATCTAGATAAAAAGACCCCATTCAGTTCATAATCTCTCAAATACAAATAAGAAACAAAGAATCATAAACCGTCTTATATCAGATTCTATCACATCAAAAATTGGTCTAATTCATTATGAATAACAATAATCATCAAAGTCACCATTACTGCCTCCAACTGACTCAAACAAAAACTATGTTATCCAGTATAATCTGGAAAATACTAAAGACAAGGAGGTTATCAACTAACGACACGCTGAATTACTTACTATTACTCAAGCTATATTACACAACTGCTTACTCTATGTTCAGAGAATATGTAAGTAAATTATGGTAATGCACAGGCCAGTGTTTTTGTTTTTTTTTCTTAAAAGGGGCATGGAACACCCTGCCTGAAAATTTTCATGATTACTGCTTATATTCCCCTTTCCTTTTATATTGTTTTCCTGATTTCATTCTTTATACTATCTTATATTCCTTCTCTTTTTCTTCTCTATTTTCATTCAGTTCCTACCAATTTCCAGTTACATCTATTTCAATTATTTTTATTTCTATTCCTCATTTCCACACGTTTTATCTATCCTGTTATATCCCTATAACCTCTCATCATTCCTCTCTCTCTCACCATTTCCTTCTACTTTCTAATCCTATCCCATCTTCTCACCTATTCTTTGCTCCTTTCTCCAATTCCTTCACTTTGTTATATTGTCGACAATAAATACCACATGATTCACTTTCATACTGCTATTGATAAGATATACATTGATTTTATTCCCTTTAAAAAAATAATTGATAAAAATAAAAAAGTAAAAATAAATAAATAATAATAACATAAAATACATATATAAATAAATGATATGAATGCGGTGGTGATGGATGAATGGCAAATGACATCATTTGATAAATGATGATGGACCATGATGATGATGACTGCTGATGATGATGACTGATGATAATAATGATCGACCGCCTCAGCTTTTGTATCACGATCTGATGATACGAGTGATCTATCCTATCCAGAGGCACTCTATGATATATATAATGGTACAGTGAATAATATAATCTTGTCATGAATTGAAATGATGATGATGGATATCTTGATGCACTCACTATGATTGCTATGCTATTGACCTTACTTGAGAATTTGCCATGCCTTTCATTGTATTGAGTAATGATATGGCAATTTTTATTACTGTTTCCGATCTCGATGTTTATTGTAATTGCATGGATGCGATTCACTTTGATGGTGTTAGTTTGATTGATTGATTCGCCATTGCTCCTTTGCACATGAACATCAACTCATTGCAGACTCATTCTCCGTTCTCCGCTTTATGCTCCCTCGAGCATCGATCCCAATATCTGTACAACCAATTAGAGTCCAACCTTAATCGTCACATTAACATTTTCAATTAGAATAAACTAAAAGTTTCTGTCTACACAGAATACATCCTCAGGATGTGACAACATAAAGTCCTCTTACTAAAAAAAACTATTTTTTGAACTTTTCCCTCCAACAATTAAATCCTTATGTCACCTTTAATCTAAAACGACTCCACAAGCGTGATGAGTCATACTCAATACAAACACTGACAAATCGGTGTCAAATGATAATTGTTTGTAATGTACTGACTGTTAGTAGCAACTGCAAGAACATAAATTTAAACTCGAGCCCCTCCCGCAAGACCCACGGCCATTCTGCCTCTTCTTCTAGCTCTCCAACACTTCCTTCTTTCCGTACCACATCTCCACCATCCTATAACGGTCCTTCTATAAATACTTTTACATCACACGCTTAACGAAAGCCATCTGACGTCTATCCTTCCCTCCAGTTCTGAAAATCATCCATTTCCATCTTGTTGCTTATATGTCTTGCCTCAGACTGGCAATTATGTTGAGTTAAAGACGGCAAAATTATGGTTCACTAAATATTAGTAATCTGGAACATAGACATAAACCACTTCCGAGCCCTTGAAAAAAAAAGATCGGGTCGGAGTTAGCATGACGGTCAAATGCCTCATACGCAAGGCCTGACGCATCTTTGGTATTCACGATTACGCAACAAACTTTCCCTCCAACTCGCTCCCTCCTCTCACTCCCTCGCCTGTGCCCCCTCATCACTGTCCGCTACCTCATCTCTTTCATCTTCACCCTTCCTCTTCACCCCACTATCCTACCTCACTCACTTACTCGACTTCTCATACTGCTTCTCCTTTCTACACATCGCTTCACCACTCACGCTTTCCTCCTCTAAATATTCCTCGATCACTCTCTTCCTCGCTACTCAACACCCACACTACTCGTCCGCTCTTCACTTCCACTCTCGTTCCATCTCTCTCTCACCCTCTCTCTGCCCTCTCTACTGCACTCATCTCTCTTTCCTCTTCGTACTACATTCACATCCCCTTCCTCTCTCACCTTCACTTCTCCTCTTTTCCATCTCCACTTCACACTCTCCCTATCTTCTCACTCACGGGCTCGTGGGTCTCTGGTCAGGGGGGGCGCAATTCAACTCTTCCCTCTCTCCACTTCTCCTCATCTCTTCCTTTCTCGCTCAACTCACTCTCTCACACTCTCATCTCACTCTTCTTTCCTCTTCATCTTCTACTCCTCTTCCTCCACATCCACTCTCTTCCTCTCTTCTCTCACACTCTCGCAATCCCCTCTCCTTCCTTCCCCACCTACTATGCCAAAACTCCCCTTTAATCCTCACATCTCCTTCCAAATTCTTCCCTACCTTATTCACCCCTATTCTGTCCCATCTCTCTTCCTCAACCTTCACTTTCAGTTATCTCCTTATGCATTCATCACTTGCTACCTCTCTTTCCTTACCTTTCTCCCTTTTCACCCTATACGTTTCCATTACATTCTTCTCCTTCTCCTATCCCCCCCGTATCAACCACTTTCTGCCCTCCTCCTTTAAAATCTGCTCCCCTTCCCATTTCCCCTCTTCTACTCTCCTCGTTCTCATCACCTCTTTCCCTTATCAATAAAACTTCCTACCATTTCTCTCCTCCTTCCGATCTCTTCGCTTCCCCAGACCATTTTCGTTTCCTTCCTATTTTCTCCACTTCTCTCCCTCTTCCTTTTCCTTCAATGTCCTTAACCCTGTCCCTCTTCCTCCCTGTCCGTTGCTGTTTTCTTCTGCCCTCCTCTCTCCCTCGCATCTTTTCCTATCTTCCTTCTCCTATTTTCATCAGGTGCCTTCGCTTCTTTTTTGTGCTGGTTTGTTCTTCGTTTCACTGTCTATCCGCTTTTTCCCTTCTTCCTTCTTTACTACTTTTCAATTCTCCCTCTTTCCTTCCCTTTATCCATCTAATATATCTCCCCCTTTCTTAACCCTTCATCACTCTCCTCTTTCACTCCTTTACCCTCCTCTCCATCCCTTTCTTTCCATCCACTAATTTTCCCACCATTTTCTTGCCTTTTATCCTTCTCTCCCGCCCTCCCTAGCTAGATCTTTTGATGCCTACGCTCGCCTTCCATCTCCCTCATTGCATCCTTCAACCTATATCCTCCCTTCTATGTATTTATTCCCCCATCAAATACCCTTCCCATATTCCCTCTCCTCCGTCCCCTGTCCCTTCCTTCTTCTCCCTCTCCCTCCTTTTATTCTCCAACAACCAATACCCTCACCCTCTCCCTCCCTTTTTCCACCAAACCCTCACCTCGCCTCCCTCCCTCACCCTCTCCCCCCCTATTTCCACACCAATACCCTCAACCTCTCCCTGTCCCTCCTTCTCTCTCCCTCTCCCTCCCTTTTCTACCACCAACCCTCACCTTCTCCCTCTTCCTGCCCTCCTTTCCCTTCCTCTCCCTCACCTCTTCCTGTCCCTCCCTCTCCCTTTTCTACCACCAACCACCACCTCTCCCTCCCTCTTCCTGTCCCCCCTCCTCCCTCACCTCTTCCCTCTCCCTCTCCCTCTCCCTCTCGCGTTTGCGTCAGAACTCCCAAAGTCCCGAGGAACTTCTAGGTGTTTGCCTGTCCTTTGCACTGTCAAGCTTTTTCTTAGTACTCCGTGTCATTTCTAAGATATCCTGTGTTAATGCTGGCGTGGGAGTTACGTCACTATTTTCATAGCAGTTTTCGAGAGTATTGTACGAAGTTTATGAAAGTGCGATCACGAGGATAGAGAGAGGAAAAAACAATGAGAAAAACAAAATACATGTGTGGAGAGACCATGTGCTTCATTACATAATTGGTTTATCTTTAATTACTCTCTGTTTCTGTCACTGGTTTGAACTGATTCCCAATGCTACGGCGTCTCCTCGTGGGGTGACTTCCCTCGCGAGGAACATTTCATAACAAGGACAACTTGACATCACTATAAGCCTATCTTCCCTCCCGTAAAAATTTCCTTCTTCCGACCCAGATTACGAATCGTACCCTGAGGGGAGAACGAATACATAACCCCCGTCATTTTGCCTTCACCGGGAATATATATACTCAGAGTCAAACAATAAACAGTTTCACTTACCATGTCTCACATTTCTCGTGGCACAGACCAAGGCCACAGAAACGCTAGAGACACCACTCATCCTTGCTCACTGAAGTCCAACTCATAACTGCCGTCTGCGAGACTCGGCAACTGCGCAGACGACACCGCGCAGGTGACAGAAGACGAGCGAGATGCGTCTCGACTCCTCAAATGTTTATATTTATCCCTAATTACGTGAATTTAGAATTTATGTGTCTCAGATGCATGATTTTATATATATCTTTTTATTAACGAACATGTGCGAAGTATTCATTGCTGCCCGAGAGGTTAAAAAAGGACGACTGTTTTTTTTTCTCTTTTTCTTGATTTCAAGGTTGAATTCTTCAGTTCTAATGATTTCCTTTCTAATACTCTGCTTTTCACGATTTCTCTTTGCATTTCTTCTTTGTAATGACTTTTTTCCTTATACTATAACCGGATGCCCAGCTGCCATAATGGTGCTCTAAAATTCAATGGAAAACCAAAACTGTTCTTGTGTATAGTCTAGAGAAGTATTACCAACTGATCGTATTCTCAATACCGGGCACTAGCATGGTATAAGTGGTATTCCCTCCAGGTTTGGCCTCCAACTCCTCTTTCTGGTATTTTCTCTCTCTCTCTCTCTCTCTCTCTCTCTCTCTCTCTCTCTCTCTCTCTCTCTCTCTCTCTCTCTCTCTCTCTCTCTCTCTCTCTCTCTCTCTCTCTCTCTCTCTCTCTCTCTCTCTCTCTTCTCTATCTTTCTATCTATTCTACTATCTATCTATCTCTATCTCTGCCTCTCTCTCTTTTTACATGTAGTATTTAACCCTCACTTTCTCTTTCTTCTCATATGTAACTTTTTTTTTAAGCCTCTACCTCTTTTCATAGATTTCGGCATTTTACATCTATCTAACTTTTGCCTCCCTCTCTCTTTATCAGCCTCTATCTGTCTCTATCAGTTTATCAATTCTTCAGCGTGTCTGAATAAGCGCATGTGTTTCTTATCAAACCATTTTATATATACATTTTCATAATTATCTTCTATATTTTAAGCTGTATGATTTTTTTCGTTTTTTTTTTAAGTTCCATCAGATAGTCTGCCAGATGTACAACAACGGCTATTGCCTGTTGTTGATAAGCCCAGATTAAGTATATCACACTATCTCTATCTCTCTCTTTTTAAGAATTTATTCCCTTTATCTGCCAACTTGTCATTCAACTCCTTTTTATAGAAATTTTATCTTTACATCTTATCAACACCATTTCCTCACTTCAGGGATGTTGGATCTTCGACTTATTTTATTAATAAATATGAATTTCTCTTAGTGCGAAAAATTATGAAAACTCGTTTATTTTCTAATTAATTTTATTCGTTATTTCTTCCTTTATCTTACGTTTTTATTCTTTATTTCTCTGTTCTTTCCTGTATTCATAATAACAATAGTGTCAAGTCTCAATACATTTCAAAACAATGGCAGAATTTTTCTTAGTTCCGAAAAATTGTGAAATCTTTCCTCGTTTATTTTCACGCTCATTTCATTCATTATTTCTCCTTTATAATTTTCTTTCATTTTCTATGTCTTTATTGTGCTACGTAAATACAATAATAATAAAAAAAAAATTGTGAAAGCTTTTCTCGCTTTTTCTATTCATTTCATTCTTATTTCTCCTGTATCATTTTCTTTCATTTCTCTTTCTTTATTGTGCTACGTAACCAAAATGGTCGAATTCTCAATACACTTTTATTATTAGTTATTATTTCTTCCTTTATTAATCTTTCTTTCCTTTTTTCTGTTTCTTTATTGTTACGTAACCAAGATGTGTCGACTCTCAATACACTTCTGTACAGGCAGTTCACGTAGAAGAGCCTTTTGAGGTTAAACTATGAGGGGGCCTGGCGGCAGTTTAACTACTGTCAGAGACCCGAGAAGCTTTTGTGTTATCGTCTATCTCTTTGTCTGTTGTAGCTCTGTTGGTTTGTCTGTCTGCCTGTCTGACTTGTGTCTGTCTCTGTCTGTTGTCTGTCTGTTTATCCGGTCTGTCTGTCTCTACTGTCTGTCCTGTCTCTG
>NW_020872191.1:73932-88932 GCF_003789085.1 Penaeus vannamei
GAACTCCCCCCCCCCCACCACCAAGAAAACCCAAAACCCAAATTGAATAATCTCAAATAACCTTCCAAAATAAATAACTACCCAAAAACCACCCTTAAAATCAATAATAATAATAAAAAAGCCGCAAAACATCCACGAACGAGAGGAGAAACCAAAAAAAAAAAAAAAAGTAAACAAAATCACAACCAAAAACCAAACCAAACAATCTTTAATAACCCCAATACCCTCCCAAAATAAACAACAACCCCCAAACCACCTTTAAAATCAATAAAAAACCCCCTAAAAAGCCCCAAAACAGAAGCGAGCGAGAGGTGAGCAGGAACTCCCCCCCCCCCCACCACCAAGAAAACCCAAAACCCAAATTAATTAATCTCAAATAACCTTCCAAAATAAACAACAACCCAAAACCACCTTTAAAATCAATAATAATAAAAAAGAGCCGCAAAACATCCACGAACGAGAGGAGAGGAAGAACCAAAAAAAAGTAAACAAAATCACAACCAAAAACCAAACCAAACAATCCCAATAACCCCAATAACCTCCCAAAATAAACAACAACCCAAAACCCACCCTTAAAATCAATAAAACCCCCCTAAAAAGCCCCAAAACAGAAGCGAGCGAGAGGAAAGCAGGAACTCCCCCCCCCCCCCCCACACCAAGGAAACCCAAAACCCAAATTGAATAATCTTAATAACCTTCCAAAAAAATAACTACCCAAAACACCCTTAAAATCAATTAAACACCCCATAAAATCCCAAAACATCAGCGAACGAGAGGAGAGGAGAAACAAAAAAAAAAAACTAAACAAAATCACAACCAAAAACCAAACCAAACAATCCCAATAACCCCAATAACCCTCCAAAATAAACAACAACCCAAAACCCACCCTCAAAATCAATAAACCCCCCTTAAAAAGGCCCGCAAACCCCCCAAAACCCCCCAAAGGAGGCTCGCGCGAGGGGCTCCGGGCCGCACGCATCCCGCCGCTCACATGTTCTCCGGCATTCCTTGTGAGGCTGACTGTGAGCCCCGTGCTGAAGCCACAAGGAAAAACCTCAAAATTCTCTCCAATGAGTAAGTTTCCCCCGATTTTCTGCCGGCGGATCGAGAGCCCAGAGTCCGGCGGTGGTTTCGAGGCCGGATTTGTGTGGATGGAGGGAAAAGAAAAGGGAGAAAATGGCGAATGTTTTTTTTGTAAGCTCGGGGAGGATCAGCTGTGACGTGGTTCGTAAATGGCGGAGGACGCAACGTTTTCGGGGTCTGGAATGGGGGTTTTTCGCCTTTTTTGGCCTTGTTTTTAGCCCTTTTCTCCCTTTCTTGGAGGTTTTGGACGGGGAGGGAGGTAATTCGAGGGAGGAAAGGGGTTTTGAGGAAGTAGAAATAGAGGAAAGTAGTTTTTTTTATTAGATAAATTATTCATATAAAGTACGTGTCTCTCTCTCCGACGCTGAGTCACTATTATTATTTCTTTTTTTTCCCTTCTTTTCCTAGCTCTTTCTTCTATCTTCTGTTCGTAAATATATTCCTCCGCTTTCGCAAATTCGCAAAATCCACTTAATAAAACCCGCACGACGTGAATTGGGGAAGAAAAAGTCCATTTAATTGGGAGTGAATTGAAAGCTTCCGTTATTGACCCAAAATGGGACCTCAAGGAGAGGCTCAAACTTTTTTTTTTCTTTTTTTCTCTAATTTGGCTTCGAGTTTTGCGTCGGTGGATGGGTTTTCTTTGAGTTATTGTTCGCGTTTGTTTGTTTCTGTTGGAGATAAGGGGTCTGTTTGTTTTTTGTGTCTATTGTGTCCTTATGTAAGCTTTTGGACGAGCCATATGTCGTTTTTTTTTTTATTATGTGAAGCGGTTTTATGGTGATATTCGACTGCAGGGTCAAAGTGGGTAACGGGGTAGTGGCCAACTGTTGAAACACAACCCAGCAACACCTAACAATATAAGTTGCCGTGACTAGGTGTGTATCTCAGGTACTGCACGAGGGACGCGTTCTCTTCACCTTGGTGTGTACGGCAAGGTAGAGACGCTTCCATTCTTTAACCACTTGCTGCTGGGTGGCTTGTGCGTACATGCCATGGCTGTTGTGGACCGAAAAACGGATGGCATCGTATCATGACCATTCCCGCAATGCGATGGGGGTCGGCGCTGATTGGCTCTCAGAACCTGACCATCATAAAGTCAGGTTCTGAGAGCCAATCAGCGTCGACCTCTGTCACATTGCCTTGATTGTGGGAACAACAATGCAATTGCCTTCGCAAACTCCTGTTGCAGAGGGCTTCGCATTGATTATGAATATGGCCGCTAAAGTGAAGGTAAACCTTCAAATTTATATTATTACAATTATAGCAAAATAAAAGCTTTTAGGTACCGAATATCGCTCGCAAACTACCGAACGGGTTGGGTGTAAACGGGAAATTACCGATGTGCACCAACAATCCTGTTTTCATGTCCGTATGCCAAACTTTTTTTACCCGGCAGCATTGGGTTAAACAACAAACTAAATACCTTAATATCTCGAAGCACTAAATTTTCCTTCACTTCTCTCTACTGTGTGGACTGCATTGTCTCTAATCACTTTTTTTGTCATTTGGGGCACTTGATGGACTCAGATATCAAACTGCGATGGTTATTAAGGTCTATTTCTTCTTTGTTGCCACTGCATAGTCTGAAGAATAACCTGGAATCGATAAAATGCCAAAAATGAAACATTTCTTGCTGACCATCTGTCATGAAATGGCTGGGAATCCTCCTGTAACTAGTGCCTAGAAATTTGCCTGTGCAGAAGGTTCTTTGTAACGATTCTCGTACAAAACTGTATAGATAAATCTTAAAACATATAAATGAGCTATAACAACATTAATAAAAGCCATTGAAAGCAGACACTGATGATGAACAAAATGTCTTTTTGACAAGCATGTAGTAACACACAAACTTCTTGGCACCTCGCAATAACGAGTTCTGTGATCAGTCCAATGTTTACTCTCGACATGTAAACAAGATGATCGATTTTAGGAAGCATTTCCACAAATATTGCCATAGAAGAAAATTGTCGGGGGTCTTGGGGTGGGGGGTCATGGTCAATTTCGTGTATAGCAGGGATTTCAAAAGGTAAAGAAAGTGTAAAAATGAAAAACCCGAGCCAAGAATTGTATTTCACAATGTAAAGATGATTTGATAGTGTGTTGCACAAACGAAAGAGCGAATCGGCATAAACGCACAATCTATCTTAAAGAAAGCCGGACGAACCAAAGAACCCCGGACCCCCTCTCAATTGCTGTATTTCCTTACGAAATACAAGTTACAGAAACTCCGTTCCATGTCTTTCGGCCGGGGAAGAAGGAATGACCCGAGTCCTGAACCCTTAAAAGTGGGTTGGACAAAGTGAAGGCAGAATCTGCTGGGGAGCGTTGTGTGGTCAAGCCCCATCAGCCCTCCCCAAGGGCAGACTTCCATTCTTGGCAACTTAGATTGTTGAGTAAATTTTGGAATGTTTCTGGTTATCATAGACTGGAGGTCACGGCTCCTCTGTATATAGTCTTACGAGCATAGGTTTGCAGATTATAGATGGTGATTGTTATTATACTTCTATGAAATTTAGATGATTTTTTATACCAAGTACTGTGGTTTTGTGCTCTTAACCCACTAACGATGGGTGTCCTGCCAGTGTGACACTGTATCAGGGTTTGCGCTCCAACACAGCAGTGGGCTGCTGCCGGCGCGCAGGCAGAGTCTGGGCCAGCCCCGCATGCTGATTTTGTAGCCGCCAGGAATCTTTTATTTTCGGCTTCAAAATATACCCGCATTAATGGGTTAAGTGCATAGCTTTAGTTTTCTTTTTCTTTGTGTGGTCTTGTTTTAAGTATTTACCAAAAATACTATTTTGCTGTTGTGTGTTCAATTTTACTGATCTGCCAACAAAAACTTACCTTTCAGTAATTTTACAGAATAGTTTGTCCAATCGGTATAGGTTGAAGACCGCGACGCGCGTAGATAGAGGAAAATGGACACCGCCATCTTATAGAGCGGGAAAAAAGAAGGGGATAGCGTATAGTTTAAGATGCATCGGCCTTATAGTCACCGCTAAATGACGAAAATATAACGCGCGGCCGCCTTTCAAATTCAAAGTCGATGAGCTTGTTTACCTTGCTAGGAAAAAACACGACACTGACCCAAGAACGCATTTTTGCGTTCGCAAACTAGTCCGTGTATCATTACGCGCTTGTCAAAACGATATTTGGCTAATTATCTGTGTCTGCTGGTACGCATTTATACCTTTAAAGTCTTAGTATGTTATTATACTTCATTTGCATATTTAATATTTATCTATACCCATATCGAATCCTGCGCATCGAGTGTTTCACACTTTCTTGCGCCAGCCACAGGTTGACAGCTCACCAACCCGCTCATTTCGAGATTGAAAGCGTGAGAAATGTTGCGTTTCCAGTGTTGTGTTGCTTCTGGGTTCTTTTTTAAGACCTTACAGTACAAACGAAAAGTTTCACGTTTCAGGATATAAAGGTATTTGGTTTATTATTTTACGGTGTGAATGCAGCTCTGTCTTGCCGTACATACCGTGGTGGAGAGAATGTGTCCTGGGGGTGTTGGGGGCTTGCCCCCCATCAACCCTCCCTCGGGCAGTGCCCGAAGGGCACGCCTAGTCACGGCAATTTATATTGATATATTAGGTTGGTTGGTTTATTGGTCAATACGTTTTTGGGGGTTGGAACGTGTGAATTCCTGTAGATTTTTTGCCGAAATGTGGGTTGGGTTCCCGTAGAGTTTTTGATTTATTTCGCGTCAGTCCGTAAACTTTCAAAGATGGCGGTTACATCCGTAGAGTTTCATTGGCCGATTTTAAGCGCTTTTTGTGCTAGTTTTACGCATTTTTGATCGTTATTCTTCTTATTTAAGCTTGTTTTACCCCGTAATTTCCCTGATATACTTCATGCCCTCCCCTGCTAACGGACTATCAAATCAAGATCGTCGATGGAGAAATGGTACTCGATCTCCTGAACGATTCATTCGCAAAAGAAACAACGCCGAAAATCAATGAAATCATAGGATTTCATGCAGAAAAAACATCATTTTTTTCGACTTAGTCTCTGCGAGGTGCGTCGCGGTCTTCAACAATTACCGTGTGTTCAATTTTACTGATCTGCCAACAAAAACTTACCTTTCAGTAATTTTACAGAATAGTTTGTCCAAACGGATCACCCTCACAAAGCCAGAGTTCTGAATGTTTAGTTACTTGTCCCTGAGAGAGGTGCACCCTCCAGAGATCAAGTCCCAAAACTAAGGTATCATACAAACCCCAAAATCCAAACACAACCTTTTCTAGCTTCTATTTATTCCCTAGACAGCTGTTGCTCTTGGTAACAAAGTGCTAATAAAGGGGGGGGAGTTTGCACAGAGATAGAGGGAAATGGTCACTGCCATCTTTTAGAGAGAATTAAAAAAAAAAATGATAATGAAATAAAAGATATAAAGAACGCAAGAACAGCTGCTGCTGCCTCATTTACCGAGAAATGAATGTAGTATAAAACAATTCTAAAGCATTTCTCTTTCTGCAGAATCGGAAATGACAGACGACCTGGACGTGGATGCGATGTTGGAAGCTCCTTTTAAAAAGGAGGTAAGTGGTATTTTTTTTAATTGCATCTTTTTCTTTCTCTTTATTATTACTTTTCAGGGTAATTTTTGGTTTCTTATTTTTAATTTTATTTATAATTATTATTGTTATTTATTAACATTTATTATTTTTCCTGTGCTTGTAATGAAATATGTGAACTTGTCAGTCTACTCTTGAAGTAACTATAAAAAAGTAACTGGAAAAATGAAATATCAGATGCTGATTGAACTACAAGATTATATCCAATGCTTGTTTTTTGCAGAACAAGTGTACGAACAGTCATTCTACATAATGACTTCGATGTGATTTGTATGTGACTTTTAGGCCCATATATATTATATTTTACATAAACATAGAATAATGTGAGTGAGTGCTGTATGTTCAGTAGCTTAAATGGAAGCTGCAGGAGTGTTTGTGTGTGCGTGTGTATTTGTGTTGGTGTGTATATATAAATGATCTTGCAGCCTTGTTGGCCCCATCATCATTCTTTGGCACTAAATTTTTTTTCCTCCAATGTTAAAAAAAAAAAAAAAGAAAAAAAAAAGAGAAAATTACATGTCCATGAACATTCATTCATCCTAAGTACGTAGCTTTCTCTCCTTGTTCAAGAGAAAAAGTGCTCTATTCGTTTTGTCAAGAGAGAAGCTGTGCTACACAAATTGTTCGCGTTGACAAGGTTGCAAGTTGGCGAGTAAGAAGCTCTCGTGTGCCTCGCTGATCTTCTCTTCCCGTTCTCTGTTGTTTTAGATAACCTATTCAGTCACTGTCTCCCAACCCTCCATGATAAAACGGTCGTGAGCTCCCGTGCTCCCTACACCGCCAGGTACTGGTAGTCATAAGTTATACCTCTGTAAGTCAATGCTAGTTTTCTCAATAAAGCTTTTCATTATATCTTTTGGTCTTGCTAAAGAGTAGTTTGTAGCACATACTTGTTCTGATGAGCCTAAGATTATTACAGATCTATTTATATATTAACTGTGTGTATCATTATATGATGACGAAAAAAAAAAAAAAAAAACTTACCCATGTTTCATACCTAGATGAGCTTTAGAGGTAGTTACCAGCAAACTCTTTCAATGACCATATATCATTAGGGTATATTTACTACTGGATCTATTTTTAGCTTTGGATATTTTCTTTGTTTTTTATGTCATAAATATATTGCATAAGTAGGGCATCAATATCCAGTTTTAAAAAATATAAAGACAACTTGGCAAGTATTATGATCAGTCTGGCTACTTTGTAATTGTGGTTGTATCTATACACAAGTTTCGAGGATGTAGAAGCCTGCTACAAGTTTTCATAAGCTTGCTGTGTTATCTTTAATGATTGTGGTGATATTTTCTTTGGGAGAAGCTTTTTGATAAAAAAAAAAAAATCTTAAATAGAAGTTAAAGAAATAACTTGTGAATTTGTGGAGTATCCAAGCCCAAAAATGAAGAATTTTAGTGAACACTGCTCTACTAAAACAAGGGTACCAAAAAGTGAAGAAAAGTGGTTATTGGTGAAGCTGTGGTGTGTCCGTGCTGGCCTGGTACTGACAACTTGGTATCTTCACTCAGATGCTGGCGACGGCAAGCTCACATCATCGAGGGATCTCGCTCGTTACTCTCTCCACTCAACATCCACGACCTTTAATTGACCACAATATTAGTTGTTTTTGTGTCATGAGGACAGTCAGTCAAAACAGGTATAATCTTGAAGAAAATGTTGAGTTCTGCTGTGGTCAGTCTGATCTTATATATATCTTTTTTTCCCCCCGTTTATTTTTATTTTTATTTTATTTTTTTATTTATTTTTCCTCTGTGCTGTGACTGGTGCATGTGTCGAATATTGATGCAATATATCTTCACGTGGCGTCAAGGCTCCAGTCTAAAGTTTGCGTTTTGCAGGCGGCCGTGCCTTGGTTGGACCCTACGGCTAGAGAGAGACAACAGGTACTAGCGGGATGGAGGCCACGACATTATATAGATTTTGGTGCACGGGGCTAAAGGTGCACTAAAGGTGTCTAGGGTGTGCTTGATTATTTGTACCCCCCAGTGGTCTGTTGATAGTGAGCCCGACAGGTTAACTGCTCTTGGATTCGTATGTGTGACTGAGGACTGCTGTTTTGTGTTTACGTGAGGCTGTAGTGATTTCCCACTCTGCAGTTTCGCAGAGTGGTAGTGCTGTGTGTTGCTGGCCGTATGGAATACCTTATAGTCCAGACTGGTGTGAGAGGCAAATGAAGTGTGACTGTAAAATTTTCATAACATGACCATCATCCAGAGCTTTCTACAAGGTCATCATGCATATTAAATCCACCTCAAGAGATGTTAATCCATTTTTCATAGCCAAGTTTTGATACTTGGTGGGAGAATGTAATGTTAGGTTTAGTATGTAATGTTGAGAACTAATGCGTGGCTGTTCTGTTCTCTTCTCCCCCCCATCCTTGCCCTTCTCCCACCACCAACCCTGGCTGGTGCTGCCGTTACACCGTCTCTTGTGCTCCCCTAGGACGGAGGCAGTTCGTCGGCGGACTCCAAACCCAAGGAAAATGGTCACACATCCTCAAAAGACAAGTAAGTGATGCATGCCATGACTTCACATGCAACGGCTTTAAATTTTAGGACTACAAGATCAGAATGCCAATAATAAAGCAGTTTCCTCTAAAGGAACATTTGCCCAACTGAAGAAGCTGCAGAGAAAGCTACATTGATATAGAGAAATACTATGTTTTCTTGGTTTGCGATAAATGCTGAGTAAATTGATTGAAACTTTTTCAGATTATGAAATTAGAACGACTTGTAATTTCTGTCATTATATTTATACCATTTATTTATTCTTGTTTTCAGAAAGGAGAGAGAGAAGGACAGAGAGAAAGATAAAGATAAGGAAAAGGATAGAAGAGACCGAGACAAGGACAAAGGCAAAGACAGGGACAGAGACCGTGACAGGGACAGAGACAGAGACAGGGACAGAGACAAGGAGAGGGACAAAGACAAAGACAAGGATAAGGACAAGGATAAGGATAAAGATAAAGATAAAGAAAAAGAGAAAGACAAGGATAAAGATAGAGACAGAAAAAGACGCTCCAGGAGCAAGTCCCGCGACAGGAGGAAGAAAACGCGTAGCAAATCCAGAGACAGAGATAGAAAGAAGTCTCGGTCCCGGTCTCGGGACAAGGACCGGAGGAAAAGGTCTCGATCAAGATCAAAAGATCGGAAACGAAGATCACGCTCTCGCCGCCGTAGCAAAAGTCGCAGCAGGGATAGGCGCCGTAGTAGGAGTCGTAGCAGGGACAGGCGCCGCAGTAAAAGTCGTAGTCGAGAACGCCGGAGGAGAAGCCGCAGTAGAGACAGGAGGAGGAGCCGCAGTAGAGAGCGTAGACGTTCACGCTCTAGGAGTAAAACACCAAAACTGTAAGTGAGAGTGCTGCTCATTAATGACAAGCAAAGTCTTGGTTTCTTTCCGTTTTATGGGTCTTTTTTTGGTACTAATTCGTGTGTGTATGTTGATGATGCTTTGTTTTTTATGTATCAGAATATAATGGTTATTTTATAATACAGTGAAAGTATAAGTTATATACAACATTAGCACCCAACATTTCCAACCACTTCATATAAAGTTCACATGAAACTTACTGTCAAGGAGAAGGATGCTAGTGTAGTTTCCTTATTCTTTTTTTTAATAAATCCTGTCTTTTCACAGGGAGCTTTCTGTCGAGGAGAGAGATGCACGTACTGTGTTCTGCATGCAGCTTTCCTCGAGGATCCGGTCGCGGGACTTAGAGGACTTCTTCTCCGTTGTGGGCAAAGTGAATGATGTTCGCATCATAACAGATGCAAAAACCCGTAGATCAAAGGGTATTGCTTATGTTGAGTTTGTGGATGTAGAATCGGTCCCTCTGGTAAGTACAAAAATCCTGATTATAGTCTGTTCATGCGTGAATGCATTGATTTTGTTGATCCCATAATACTGCAGAATGAGTATGTCCTTATGGCTTTAGTCTTAAGCCCTCTCTTGAAAGTCACAGCCAGGAGTAAACTTGGTTGAGGAATTTGTAATTGTAGTTGTATTAATTTCTATAGAATTTTCCCATGTGGATTTATGAGTTATCCCACTTAAATAGTATCAAGTTTTCTTCTTTTATCCGCGACAGATTACCCCAGTGTCAAGACTTCCGATGATGTGACTAGTTTCTCTTACAATGTCCTTGAATTAATTGGTGTTACTTTTTTTAGCAGTATTTTTTTCTGTTTAGAAAATTTATATGAAGAATGTCTTGGGCTTTTTGAGGTCTTTGTTAGTAAGACATATGAGTATATAGGTATCTATGTTTACTGTCTCAGTGGAGTGACTGTTTCATAGCATTTATATGATCATTAAATGTTAATTCCTTTTTGCACAGGCTCTTGGTTTGTCAGGTCAGAAGATCCTAGGCGTTCCAATAGTATGTCAACCAACGCAGGCAGAGAAGAACCGTGCTGCCAACACAGCGGCAGTGCAAGACCAGAAGGCGGCAACAGGTCCCATGAGACTTTATGTTGGCTCGCTGCACTTCAACATCACAGAGGACATGCTTAGGGGTATTTTTGAGCCTTTTGGGAAGATTGATCACATCCAGTTGATAATGGATTCCGAGACTGGAAGATCAAAAGGCTATGGGTTTATCACAGTGAGTAACAGATTATGGTCATGTACTCGTCTTGATAACTTGGAGTTTGTAGAAGTTGGAGGGCTTCAATTATACATATCAATTTGTTATAAACGTTAGAACAAATACATAGTAGAGAGTAATATCATATAGAAATGTCAGTGTTACGGATTTTTATTTATTGTTGTTTTCCTCCCCCTTAGTTCCACAATTCTGATGATGCCAAGAAAGCCTTAGAGCAACTGAATGGATTTGAACTAGCAGGCCGACCCATGAAAGTCAATCATGTGACAGAAAGGTCTGAGACACAGCAAGGAACTTCACTCCTAGATTCGGACGAGATGGAGAGGGCTGGTATTGATCTAGGTATGTTTGTTTTGTGAAATACTAGACTTTTTAAAACAAATCAAAAATATATTGGTTTGTGATAATTTTATAATAATGACTCAATTTCAGTTAGGAGAAATGAAAGAATGATAAATGTATGACAGTGAATAGAAATTTCTCTTTTGCACTCCCTATTATGTAATACATTTTACTTTGATTTCACATTGCAGGTGCAACAGGCCGCTTGCAGCTAATGGCAAAGTTGGCTGAAGGTACAGGCCTGCAACTGCCTGCTGCTGCTGCTAATGCCTTACACATGCCAGCACAACCACAGCAGCAGCCAGCACCACCTATTGCAACACAGTGCTTCCTTCTGTCAAATATGTTTGATCCATCCACGTAAGTATTTGAGGAGTTTTGTGTCTTCTTTGCGTTCATGAAATTGGTACTCTTGTGTATATATTCTCAGAAATTTTATTTCTTGCTGTAATTTTAGTACTATTACAAAGGAAGCAATGCAACACAGTAAGTGCATAACAAAATTAACAGGAATTGGCTCTCTCCTTGTCTCTTCTCTTCCTCATCCTCTTCATGTTTCATTATTTTGATGAATATTTTTCAGAGAAACAAACCCCAACTGGGCAGATGAAATAAGAGATGATGTTTTAGAAGAGTGCAATAAGCATGGAGGTGTCTTACACGTGTTCGTGGACAGACAATCAGCACAGGGGAATGTCTATGTCAAATGCCCCACAATTGCAACTGCTGCAGCATCTGTTAATGCGCTCCATGGAAGATGGTTTGCAGGTAAGGAAACTGCTTGCTTGCTTTTTCTATTGATATCTGTATCTACAGCTCTCTCTTTATGTGAGATAACATCACTCTTTTCATAACTGAAGTTATGATGAAAGCAGTTTTCTGTTCATTTCATTTTGTGGAGGTGTTAATGAATAGATGAAAAAAGTAAAGTCCTTCTCTGGATATGCATTATTGCAGAATAATGAATCTAATATGTGCCATGCAGTATTCCAGTGTAGTTTCTAGATATTAAGATGTTATTAATTGCTGTTTTTCCTTTTTCAGGCAAGATGATCACAGCAGCCTATGTACCTGTTATGAGCTATCACTCCCTCTTCCCTGAGGCAATGAATGCCACACAGCTTATATATCCTCGATGAGGTACCTGATCATTAAATGAAGACATTTTTTTTTTTTTTTTTTTTTTTTTTTTTTTTTTTTCCCCCCCTCCCCAATTACATTTTATTATTGTTTGTAACTGCTGATGACGCAAGTGACAGAAGGAAACATCTGTACGTAAAGTTTTCAGCTGGACAAGAAATATGTACTTGTTTGCAATGCAAATTATGATACGTTGAGTTTCACCTTCACTTTTTTTTATTTAGAATTTTTTTTTTTTTTTTTTTTAGCACCCCTCTTCCTTTTTTTAAGTGTTTATTTCCTAAGATTTTAGACTTCTTGATATCCAAATCCTTTTTTGTTGACAGATCTGGATATAAGAAGTTTACTGATACAGTCACACGTGTATATAAGATACCGATGATGTGTTGATGGCAAGTTTCAGAAGTGTGCATCAATGGTTGTCCAGCAAGGTAACCATTTCTCACCTTTTGGGTCTGACAGAATAGGTAATAAAAGTGTTAAGCGTGACCTTCATGTAAGGCGTTTGTGATAGTGGACTTACAGAATAGGTGATTGTTTTTTTCTCTTTTTTTTTCTGAAATATGTTGGATGAGGTTTTTTTCTTCCTTGCAGCCAGTATTTTGTTTTAAGACTTTAGGTATCCTATATAGATATATCAATTTGTAAAATTGATTAGGCTTTTCAGGTTCATTGTGATTTCTTTGATTTTGTAAAGATATTTGACTCCTGAAAACTGAAATGGTGACCCATTCCCCTTTTACTCTAGAAGATCCTGGGACTCCTCTGCGAACCTTGCGACCGCAGGGCAAGCAGGGAAAATCTTTGTAGAAAATACCTTGAGGTGGTTATTAAGATTGTGAGACCTGTCATTAACTGTGCTATAAATATTACAGATCATTAGTCAGAATGTTGAAGGATTGATTGTAAAATATTTTTTCAAGCAAAATATATCCTGTGGATTGATGGGAGATTTGATTGTGATTGGGCTTAATACACATTTGGTGTGAATGACGTGACCTTGTGAGGAGTGTAAATATATGTATAAATGGGTACATGTGGATCCCTGCACTCCATTCATTTTGTGCTTGTATAAATAAACATTCATAACCAGACCATCATTGCTTTTCTTCACCTTTTGAATTTGGTTGGAAATTTGTTGGAAACCACCATTGTTGATAATGCTGTTATTTTAATGGACTTAGTCTTCCGGGTTTTGGTGATTATGGACCTCTATAACATGTAAATGCACTTAAACAATGTGGCAGATAATTTCAAGAGAAAATTTTCCATCTTGCACTCTCCTTCATACTCTGCAACAGTTCCAAAACCCTCATCTTGATATTCGTATCTTCTCGCAAGGTGGTGCTGATTTCCATTCTGTGGCACCCTGGTCTCTGGGTTTTTAATTCCACTTCTGCCAAACTTTCCAAGCCTTCACCCACTTCATTACATGCCTCACATACTGCAATGGGTTTTCAAGCTTTCACTAGCTTTATCTGTATTCTTGTTTTTATATGTATGTTTTTTGAGCTGCATATAGATTTTTCAAATTTTTACATTATGGGCAGTACTATATGCGTGTTTGCTGTTGGCTATGCCTAGTATTCTCAAAGGGAAAAAGGAATTCCAAGGCCAGTTACAGAAGCCGTTACTGCAGAACAGATAAAAGAAATACATGATCCTATTTCAGTGATTTTTGAAATTGTGGTCTATTTGAAAGGAAATGTATTTTTTTTCTACTTTGGCTTCTATTCTTTCCTGATATGTGTACAAGATATATTAGAAAATATAAAACACGACACTAAACAAGAGTTTGTACAAAGAGGAGATTAAAAGCTAACAAAAATCGAGAAGATAGTAATGCTGGAAGTCGAGAGCAGACCATCCCAGAACACACACATGGGGAGGTAGTTAAAGCAGCAGGGCAACTTCCAAGTCTTCCGAGGCGATAGTGGAGGGCACAGGTGGAAATGAGCTGGAAGTGAAGAAACTAGACAGGGGTAGAAGGAGAAAGGTTAACTGTATATTAACTGACAATGGTGCTATAAAAGGTGAATGGAAAAATACACTGCGGTTGATAAGACCAGTGCTGCTACATGGTACAGAGCGACTTGGGCATCTAGGAGAAGAGCAGCAGCAATTGGTGAGAGTGGAGACGAGAATACTAGTGTCCAATCAGAGAATCAGAGAAGAGTAAGGATGCCAGACTGCATCAGACTGGGATGCCGTCGACAGGCATACCGAGGTGGAGGAAACACTGAACAAGGCAGGGGGTTGGGAGGTCAAGAAGACTGAGATGTATGGTCTTATGTTCAAAGAAATTGTGTAACGCAAATCAGTTCATGACACAATTTTCTTTAGCTGGATTGATCATGATTGTAGGAAGTCAACCTACCTTCTTAACCTATCTTTTTAAAAATACAATGTTCATGATTGTAGGAAGTCAACCTACCTTCTTATCCTCTTGCCTTATTTTGGTATACCAGCTGATTTTTTGCGGAATTATTCCCTAGTAGAGGATTTTGTGCTTTGAAGAGTGGATTCCACAATTTCTTTAAGCATACGACTGTTATATATATATGGAATGGAGTGCCAAAGCAGCAGACCTATTGGCAGTGGATGTAGAGGATAGATGTTCCAGACCACACCATAGTGTATAACCCCAAAAAGGACGAAGGCGAAATGGCAATATAAGACATGTTATCTCCGATATCTCTACAATGTAAACAGTTCTACCTCTATCTGTAGTCTATCGACCTATATCAATAACCATAAATTCATGCAACAGTTTATATAATATTCTGCAAACAAGACAAACCCAAGTCTGTAGACATGCGGTGTCTTCGATAAAGTGAGAATAGAAATCGGATGATTGGGAGAATGTGAATTTTTCATTTATCTATATATGACAACTGGATACAGGACCTCTAAACAAGATTTTACAATACTGAAATACCTATGTATGCGCGCGCACACGCACGCACACACACACGCACGCACACACACACACACACACACACACACACACACACACACACACACACACACACACACACACACACGCGGCGCGCGCGCGCGCGGCACACTGGTAGTGTGAATATCTATCCATCTATATCTATCTATCTATATTCTATTTATGTCTATCTATCTATATATCTATTTATATCTATATCTATATATCTATATTCTATCAATTTATACCTATCTATCTATATCTATATCTATCTATATCTATCTATATAT
>NW_020872191.1:93932-111432 GCF_003789085.1 Penaeus vannamei
ATATATATATATATTTTTCTCTTATCAATATTCTTTCCTGATTTTCCTCGGGGTGCCCTGGGGTCGACTTCACTTGCGCCCAGCTGATCGTGACGTCATTTCCGTGCGAAGTAAAAATGGCTGCTACCGTCCGCGCTCTCGCTCGCCTTACCGGTTAGTTTCCCAAATTATGTCTAAATTAAAGGTGAATACTCCAAATATCTATCCAAAAAGGTTTATGGAGTCGAGGAGATAACGAGATACCAAGATTTAGTAAGTTTGAGGGGTTTTAAGAGGTGATTTTGGTCGTAAAATTCCCGGTGTCTTGCCATCAGCTGATGTCGGGGCGAAGGAGACGACAAAGTGGCTGCCAAAAAGGGGAGTTTGTGGAATTCCTGGGCTTATTTTGTGTGATTCTGAGGCGCTGCTTCGCTCTAGGGGGTAGGTTGATTGGGTTTTATCGCCAAAGACGGGGTGAAGTGGCCGAATTTGTGTTTTGGATGCTGTGATGAGACAGGTGAGATGATGCCCAGGTGTATCTCGTTAGTGACAATTTTTGATTATTTTTTTTTTATAGTGTTTAAGTTTAGTTGAAGGACGGAAGAAAAGGGAGAAAATGGGGTATTGTTTATGGCATTTTAACTCTCCATCGATCAAGAATAAAAAGAAATATGGACAAATGATACGTGCTTGAATGTTATCTTATGGGAGAGAGAAAGTCCTACATATCCCTAATTAAAACACCACTTAATTTGTATTTACAGAAGGCTTTTTGTGTCTGCCATGAGCCTGGACTCTTTTATGGGCAAGAGAGAGCTTGGATTAGTTACTAATTTGTTGGCAGATAGTCGTGGCGTTCGTTAGGGCGTCATCTTGCTTGGGTAGTTGCAGTAGTGTTTGTATTTCCTTCTAAATACAGATATCATCTAGATAAAATTCTATGACAGTGTAGCTGTGCTCTAAATGCAGTGATTTTTCCAAGTACAGTTTGGTGCTAAGGTGCTTATTAAAAAAAAAAAGTCTACAGGCTGAGGGATCAATTTCCCAATCAGGCTATGGGCCAAATTCCCTGCGTCAGATTTCTCGGCAAACTATTTCACTAACACCAACTGCCAACCTAGCCAGGGTGCTTCCTAGATCTGTACCCATGTAGTCTTTAAACAATTCATACAGTAATTCTTTAAGATTTGAACGCTGTTAAAACTGCGGGATCACCTTGGTCAGTCGCCATCGTTTACCTGAGCCTGGGTTGTGGCATTAGCTTGCGTGTGATTGACTGCTACACTATGGCTGAGAGTAGGTCATCTCAGGTATGCTTAGGACCTTCGGCAAAGCGTACCTGAGCCTATGCGGTAGGTTTAGATTGCCTGCGATTAGTCACCTCATCTTGTGAGGAATGAGGGTGTTGTCATTACTCCGATAAGATGGTTAACCCATTTACGACAAGTGTCCCATATATGAGACACCTGAAAAAATAAACATTGCTGGGCGGCACACCCATTGTGAAGTTGGATCAGAGCTTGCGCTCCAATTCCGTTGCGGGCTGAAGCCGGTGTGTGGATAGATTGCAGGCCAGTCCCGCATACTGATTTTAAAGCCGCCCGGAAACTATTATATTCGGCTTCAAAATATACCGGCATTAGTGGGTTAAAAGGAGCATTAGTCAAAAATTTTGCAGTTGCCCCATGACCTTCATTGGTGTGTGCTATCCTCCCCATTCAGGGACAGTTTCTGTGGCCTTAAATTTACCACGAAATAGTGAAACTAACTGCTGTATATCACCGCTAACATAGCCATAGTTCATAATTTTGCGTTTCGCGTTTTATGTTACTCTTTTGAAAGCTTTCTCAAGAGGAAATGTTAAAGGCAGCCTTCCTAAGTTCATACCAGAGCAATCACATTTCAACATTCTTACATTTGTAGTCCTATGTTTTCTTATATTAAAAAAAAAAGCAAACCTAGATATTAAATTATATAACTGATACAGTACCACAGCACTCAATATTTTATGGGTTGTGTCCGTCTGAAAAGTTTTCATCATGGTTTATTAAATGTTGAACATAATCATGATCTATGTTGTGATATTTAACATAGGCAAGTGAATTAATGCTACTCTCTGGTGTTATTTTGTAACTATACCTATAGCCAATAACGTAACATTAGATTGTTAACGTTAAAATACGTAAGCAAGGATGTTCACTGTATTTAAATATGGTCTAAATCTATAAATTGATACTTAAACACGCACATGTTCTTCATAGTTCTACATATAGATTGTCACTTACAGTAAGTAAACAGCATATAGCAAAAAATGGAAGAAATGTTATTATTTTAAAATATCACAAGGTTCACACGATCTAAATAGACAGACTTACCAATTTATTATGGTGGGAGATAAAGTTGTGTAGTGGCCCGAAGAAATGCAAAGAGTCAGCTTTCTGGCTTGAAGGTTGCACAGAAGGCATACCGTGCAAAATATATTTTGTAATACGTTTTCAGTTTTCCAGGCCGCTGCTCTCAACATTTTATTGTGCTCCACAGCCTCTCGATATTCTGAGTGTGCATCTGTTTGTTCTGCAGTGACACAAATTCCACAGAATGATTCACAGTTTGTGATTATACCCCAATGATTTTAAAGATTTATAAATACTCCACTGGTCTTTGTACACAGTGGCCCGGGTGCGATGTGTTCTTTCATTAGTTTGCAGAGTCTTTATGGGAAAATTTTTTACTTTTGTAAAAAAAAAAAAAAAAAAAAAAAAAAACTTTTTCTACCACACATAGACACCAAACCCCCAGAATCCTCCGAATTTCCACCCGCAGTTATGTTTTCCACCTCCAAAGTAACTCTCGTCACATTCTGCTATTTTTCCTTGGTTTCCTAGGAAGCTGCCGAAGTTGTTTATAACGCTACTGCAATCTTCACTGGCAAATGACTGCCAGTCCACCGCTGTATGGGCGGGCCATTGCAAGTTTTCTTCAGTGTAATTTTGTGAATAAAACGGTCTTAAGTAAGCATGTAAAAATCTCAAGTTTTCACTAGGTTTTGATTTAGATTTTTCCAATCAACTGTTTTTGAAAATAGAAAGTATGAAATTGCATTTAGATTTTCTTTTATTTATTATTATTATTATTTTTTTATGTATTTATTTATTTATTTATTTATTTATTTATTTTTTGATTGTTTCTTTGTCTGTTGCACTGAAATCTCTTGTCTATTTGGATCGTAATAGCAGTCTCTATTACAACAGTTAAACTTAACTTTTGTTGGTGGTACACCGTGACTATCAAAAAATTTGATTGCAATGCTGTCTTCTTTAAAAGAAATTTGCAATAGTTTCTTCAAATGTTATCTCACACCCTGTGCACCTCGCCATGCTGTCACTGGTGATGCATGGATGCCTGTAATCTGGTACCATTACAGTTATGAAACAATGATAAGTGTACAAGTGCAAAGTATGTATAAATGCAGATTCTAATATGGTTCTCTTTTTACTTGATTTACAAGAGATGGCATGAGAAGCAGTTTGTCTCTTAGGATTTTTGTTGTATATTGCAGTCCTTCAAATGACAGCAATAAAGATACTTGTTTCTATTACTATCATTATTGGTAAACAGCTTCAACGATAAACAATAATCAACACCTTGGTAAATCTTTGATATGTATATTATATTTATATTTATATTACAACCGTTACCCAAACCCTGACACGGATCACACAGGCACTCTCCACGTAAACAGACCAGGGGTGCCCCAACCATTCTCCGCATTAAGAGGGCAGGTGTAGCCCCCTTTATGTGGATCCTTGTATTTAGTGTCATCCTACTAGTCGCCTTTATGTTTTACAGCACATTATCCATGTCCCTTTTCATGCCCTCACCCACTTTGGGTGTGTGGCTTGTGGGGTATATGAGGGTATTGCACATCATGTCCAATATATATTTTATGATGACCTTAAAACATATTAAAAGATTGATACCTCATGTTGGGATATTAATAAGATTGTATTCAGGTCTATTACAGAAACAAAAATGAGTATTTCCTGTCAGTCAATAGTCAGATTCCCTCTCCTTAGATGACCCTTTGATGCGAAGAGATTTTGTGTAGTGCTAGGCTAGGGTCTGGGGACTTTTCTCGCCAAGTTGTTGTCATGCTTACACCACACAATTCCAACCAGTGCACTACTAGTTTCCAAGGTTATTTCAGTGTTGCCGGGTTTTCTACACTACCGTGTAGAATAGGAGAGTATTGCCATGCAGGGGGTTACATTTTCACCAGGTGTTTGCCGAACTGGCAACTGAACAGTTCAAATTACTAAATTCACGGCAGTCTCACTTGATTTTTACACTGATTTTGTATGATAATAATTGTCACCCTCTCTTTATATACATACACACAAACACACACACATACATTTTATATATATATATATTATATATATATATATATATATATATATATATATATATATATATATATATATATATATATACATACATATACATACATATACATACATATACATACATATACATACATATACATACATATACATATATATACATACATACACATACATACACATACATACACACACATACAACACACACACACACACACACACACACACACACACACACACACACACACACACACACACACACACACACACACACACACACACACACACACATATATATATATATGTATATGTATATATACATGCATGATATTAGCATATATATTTGTGATGGTTCTCAAAATGAAAATAAATGCATTTATTTTTTTATTTATTACAAAAAACAAAACAAACAAACAAAAAAAACAGTACTATACAATCACATAGTGTTCAGCATTGGCTGTGAGGGTTTCAATCTATAACAGGCTCCAGATTCCTTCACAACTTCAGAAAGGTAACAGATAGCTTTCACAGTATCTCTGTACAAATTGTTCCTTACATCACTTTTGAAAAGGTGCAATTTTGAAAACGATCGTTCTGCATCCGTGTTTGTGATGGGCAGTGCTAAAATACTGAGAGCAAACGAAGAAAGGTTTTTGAAAAGATGGCGGCGGTCATTAAAAGTAAAGTTCCCAAGCTTTTGGTAAACTGACAGTGGGTTATCAAAATTCTCAGTGACTTCAGTTGGCAACATCATGGCATCCAGACTTCTCCATTTGTCTTCTAAATTTTGAATGTCGTCCAAATAGATACGAGGGAAGACTTTAGCGACATCGTATGTATAAGGATGGCATTGCTTCTCTTGACTTTTGATTAAAAAAAAAATTGAGGGAGAAAGTAGGATGTTGTTTGCCACAAAGGATCATTGATATAATATATATATATATATTATATATATATATATATATATATATATATATATATAATATATATATATATATATATATATATTATTTTTTCTTTCTTTCTTTCTTTCTTTCTTTCTTTTTCTTCTTTCTTTCTTTCTTTCTTTCTTTCTTTCTTTCTCTTCTTTCTTTCTTTCTTTCTTTCTTTCTTTCTTTCTTTCTCTTCTTTCTCTTCTTCTCTTCTTTCTCTTCTTCTCTCTTCTCTTCTTTCTTCTTCTTCTTCTTCTTCTCTTCTTCTTCTTCTTCTTCTTCTTCTTCTTCTTCTTCTTCTTCTTCTTCTTCTTCTTCTTCTTCTTCTTCTTCTTCTTCTTCTTCTTCACACAGTTTTATCATAAACAATCTACACCTTACTTTGACATCATTCATCATTTCAAGGTTTTTATTATAGGCCTCCTTTTGCAGTAATTGGTTTACATATGACCCAAGTTATATTTGGATTAACGGGACATGGGCCATTTCTTGAGATGGGTCAAATGTGGAGAGGTCAGCCCTGTCAATTACCTCTTTGACACAAAAATTCTTTGATGTTGTTTTATGAAGACAATTTAGCTCATGATGTGCAAGATAGATTGTTGGTGTCTCCTAAAACAACAAGTTCAAATGTGTCAGAGTAGGTAGAATGTACTTCAAAAAGTTTAGGTATAAAAGTACTGAAGGATCATTGAAATCTTTTAAAATCAGCTTTACCGTTCTTAATTTCTTATTTACGTCTATATTGGCAAAGTATTGTTTGAGGGCATCCCATTGTTCCAGAATCCTCTTTACTGCGTTACTGAGTGACAACCAACGGGTTCAGGGATATTGTGGTTTCGTAGGCTGTTCCAAATGATATTAAACAGTGACTGGCAAATGGAAGCAGTCATTTCAGCATCTCCAAAAATATTTATTAGATCCAACATACGTGTCTTTATTATTCCATTATCGGAATCATAAAATTTTACAATTAAAGTGACACACTTCGTCGCAGATGCATCAGTGGACTCATCTATGACAATAGAAAATTTGTTCTTCCTCAACTGCCTTGCCAAGTCCTCAGATATGATGTCCCCCACGTTCTTGGCAACTTCCGTGCACTTCGTTCTCTTCATGTGCAGTCCTTGGGCAATGGCAGATTCTGGGAACATCAAGGTCACACTTGATGCAAAACATATTTTCTAGTGATTGTTGAGGAAAATGCACATGTGCAAGGTATTGTAAGAAAACTGCCTAAATAATTGTTAAAATTTTGTACAATATTACAAGCATACAATAGATACAAAAATGAAATTATGAAAGAAAGATTTTCACAATGAATCTCAGTAATGAGTTATAAGGTCTCTGTTGCATTTGAGGACTTGTTTGCATTTACTGGGTATTTTTTACATAGTAAAGAGTAGGAATATATCTTGTTCATTAAAATTAAAATAAAGATTGCGTCAGTCTCCACTAGATTAACTGATCAAGTTTTGAAGCCATGATATGAGCAGATAGTCTTGTGCCTTCCAACAATCAAGTAGTGTTTCTTTCTTTCTTTCTTTCTTTCTTTCTTCTTTCTTTCTTTCTTTTTGTTACAGCTTCGGCCAGCCACAAAATGACATCAAAGTGATCCATCTATGAGTGATCCTTTGTTATATTTTCCCTTTCCGTATTTTGACTTTGCTATATCAAAGAGTAGATTGAGTCTGGCAGTTTGCTGTGCCCCCTTGACCTTACGCCAATGGATAAGCACATTCCTGCAATTGGTGACCATTAAGATATATTTACGTGCATGGTTTAGGATTTTATTGTCTATTACATGGTAGAAATACTTTTTGAGGAGGAATTAATAGCAATTAAGTTTGCATCTGTCCCTAGATGAGTTATGAAGTTAGATTTTGGGGTAGATAGAAAATTTTGCTTGATTTTTATTATTTCTAAAGCATAACTTCCAATGTTCCTTTGCAGTCTCTTAATTGTTTCTAAAGAGAGTTTATCTGATTTCAGGGGCAGCCCCATTGGGTGCCAGATCCTGCTACTCCGCCTCCAGGCCCAACCTTGCCATCAACGAGAACACAAAAGTGATCTGCCAAGGCTTCACGGGCAAGCAGGGCACCTTCCACTCTCGACAGGCAATTGAATATGGAACGCTTATGGTGGGAGGCGTCTCTCCAGGCAAGGGGGGCCAGAAGCACCTGAACCTCCCCGTGTTCAACAGCGTTTCTGAAGCCAAGTCTGCTACCGGTATGGGTTTTCCCGGATTTTTGATCTTGTGTTGTTTGTTTCTCCTCTCTCTCTCTTCTCTCTCTCTCTCTTCTTCTCTCTTCTCTCGTCTCTCTCTCTCTCTCTCTCTCCTCTCTCTCTCCTCCTCTTCTCTCTTCTCTGCTCTCCTCTCTCTCTCCCCCCTCCTCCTCTTCTCTCTCTCTCTCTCTCTCTCTCTCTCTCTCTCTCTCTCTCTCTCTCTCTCCTCTTCTCTCTCTCTCTCTCTCTCTCTCTCTCTCTCTCTCTCTCTCTCTCTCTCTCTCTCTCTCTCTCTCTCTCTCTCTCTCTCTCTCTCTCTCTCTCTCTCTCTCTTCTCTCTCTCTCTCTCTCTCTTCTCTCTCTCTCTCTCTCTCTCTCTCTCTCTCTCTCTCTCTCTCTCTCTCTCTCTCTCTCTCTCTTCTCTCTCTCTCTCTCTCTCTCTCTCTCTCTCTCTCTCTCCTCTCTCTCTCTCTCTCTCTCTCTCTCTCTCTCTCTCTCTCTCTCTCTCTCTCTCTCTCTCTCTCTCTCTCTCTCTCTCTCTCTCTCTCTCTCTCTCTCTCTCTCTCTCTCTTCTCTCTCTCTCTCTCTCTCTCTCTCTCTCTCTCTCTCTCTCTCTCTCTTCTCTCTCTCTCTCTCTCTCTCTCTCTCTTCTCTCTCTCTCTCTCTCTCTCTCTCTCTCTCTCTCTCTCTTCTCTCTCCCCTCTCCCTCCCCCCCTCTCTCTCTCTCCCCCTCTCTCTCTCTCTCCTCCCTCCCTCCCTTCCCTCCCTCCTCCCTCCCTCGCCTCCCTCCCTCCCTCCCTCCCTCCCTCCCTCTCTCTCTCTCTCCCTCCCTCCCTCCCTCTCCCTCTCCCTCATTTTGTGTTTCTTTAGCATAGTTTTCATCCATCAGCTTCAATTTTTTCTTGTATTGTTTTTTTATTCTTAAACTTTTTTTCTTCACATTTCTGTGTCCTCTTTGTTAATGCTTGTTCCTCTCAAATATCCCTTTAATCTGATCATGCTGAATCTTTTACAAAGAACATTTAGAAATTAACGTGAATTTAGTATTTTTTTTCTGTTAAAGAACTTTGCTTTTCTCATTTGCATATACTTTTGATGGAAAAAATACTCCTTATGGGCTTTTATCAAGTGAACTTTTTTGGTAACTGATTAGGTAGTTATGCCTGAATTACCAAAAATTTTAGTAAATGATTGAAAAAACAAAGGCTTCCAAATGTTGTCTTGCAATTATACAAGTGCCAGCAAATCGGAAGGTCTTGTTGGCCCCGAGACCCTATACAAATCAGTCTGGAGCCTCATAAAGATTCCTCATGCAGGTGCTGATGCCACGGTGATCTACGTCCCCCCCCCTGGTGCCGCCAAGGCCATCATGGAAGCCGTGGAGGCGGAAGTGGGTCTGATTGTGTGCATCACCGAGGGCATCCCACAGCAGGACATGGTCAAGGTCAAACATGCCCTTCTCCGCCAGTCCAAGAGCCGGCTTATCGGTCCGAACTGCCCTGGTATCATTGCCCCAGAGAAGGTAGGATGGCTGGGTTCCTTCGAGACTGGTTCCATGTTCATTTGCGGATCATTTTTATTTGTTTTTTGTATTTGTTTTTTACTGTTTATATCTTCTCTAGAGAACATGAAATAGTAGAGTGTGTGAACTTTTAAAATCTAGGGCAAGTGCTGTGTGTAGGTTTTAAATGTATCTTTGCTGTTTTTTTCTTCAATCTGTTGTACTCTACTGGATACAGAGTGCTTGATATATTTTATTTAGATAGAAATCCTCTTTCAAATGACATAGGTTTATAACTATTAGCCTAATTGGCAAAGATACAAGCTCATGACCTGTCAAAATTACAACAGTGATGTGAATACACATCTAAATCATGAAATTCACACTGATTTTCCTCTCTAACTTTCAGTGTAAGATTGGCATTATGCCTGGCCACATCCACCAAAAGGGATCGATTGGCATTGTCTCCCGATCTGGAACTCTGACATACGAGGCCGTTCATCAGACTACCCAAGTCGGCCTTGGACAGACCTTGTGCGTGGGCATTGGTGGAGACCCCTTCAATGGCACCAACTTTATTGACTGTCTCGAAACTTTCCTGAAGGTAAACAGATTAAAGAATTGAGCAAATTTAAATCATGGTGTAAATATATTGTCAAAGGCCGTGACAAAATACATAATAGGTCTGGGGTCGAGCTCAAATTTTCTCGCAAGAATTGTTAAATATATTTGATATTTAGATATCTCAAGGTTTCGTTCCTGTAGTTGAAATTTGTATTACGTGTTCTTAGACTGAAGTAATTTTTCAAATTAATTTTATAGTGAAAAGTTAGTTAGAAACAGCTGAATATTAAGTGGATGGAATTTTAAAAATAGCTACATGTAAGTTGCATGTTATAAGGCAATGCTTTGTTTCAGGATCCCGACACAAAAGGCATTATTCTCATCGGTGAGATTGGTGGTGGTGCTGAAGAGGCTGCAGCTGAGTACTTAAAAGAACATAATGGTGTAAGTTGTGGTGTCGTGTGTAAAGTATTGCTTTTTATTCATTTTGTTAATGGGAAACTACCATGAAATTGATTCATACTCTTGGGACTTAAACAGTAGTTGTTTATCATTTAGGGTAAAAGTAATTTATACTTCATTTGTCATTTTGCTTTACTCAGGGACCTGAAGCCAAGCCTGTTGTATCCTTTATCGCTGGTCTTACTGCCCCACCTGGTCGTCGCATGGGTCACGCTGGTGCCATCATTTCTGGAGGCAAGGGAGGTGCTGAGGACAAGATTAAGGCCCTTGAGAGTGTAAGATCTTTTCCTTTCTCATTGTGTCACGTCACATAAACACACTAAACCACACATAACACAGACACCCCTCACCCTCACTTGCATGTGCCATCCTTGCCCATACTCGCACACAAGTATGCACATTCAACAACACACACCATTGTGTTTATCTGTATTGTATGTGAAACTGTGAATCAGACATAAGGTATTTGTTTTTTTATGGTAGCTTACACATTTATTTATTTAATGAGAAGGATTTTGAGAGATGTATTTCTTATTGAAGACCTGATTTTCTCAATAACCCACAGGCTGGTGTGATCGTCTCGAGGAGCCCTGCGCAAATGGGAAATCTGTTATTGGCAGAGATGAAACGTCTTGGAAAATCATAAGCTGATTGCGGGTGCAGAAACTTGGGGAAATGTAAAGGATCAAGAGATATCATATTTGTGTCCGAGCAAGAATTTTGGGAAATTTCACAGACAAAGAAATACCACGTGCTTGAACTCAGGCTTTGAGTGTGCATTTCTGTAGTCAGTGATCTGCACACGTTAAGCCTGGTTTGAAGTACTGACTTAGTAGGGATAGTCACTTAGGGAACACTTTTTAGCTTTTCTCTCGCAAAGTTTTAATTTTTTCATCCTGCATGCAGCCATGAAAGTCATTTAGTAACCTATGACAACACGTGATTATGTTCATGAATGGTCATTTAAAATAAAATGTTAAAGGTTTATAGTAAAGAGTGTATATATTTTCATTTGATGCACAGTAATTGCTTAGATGTACCAAAATTAGTGTCAAGGAGGTAAATGAAATGCTAATCAGTATCTTATAGGAATGATTAATTTATTTTCACATATTTTTGTTTTTAAAAGCAAGGATATCCCTATTGCTGTCTTCAAAAGCAGTGGTAAATTATCACTTGTTATTAATTCCATGTGTTGCTACCTACAGAGATCAATCTTGTAAATATATTACCAATTTTATATTGGGAACATGTATATATATTCTTGATCAAGTGTAAAGCAAATAAAAGATACATGTTCAGTGGTATTATTTTTGACATTTGATACCTATTTGAAACGCATCTGTAAACATTTGAAGTTTTGTATATTTGTTGGAAAAAAATCATGTAAGTAATTATGATAAAATAGCTGAAGGTCCCGATCTTGGATCTTGCATAGACAACTATCATTCTGTTGTCTATGATACAAAAAGTAGGAGGCCAAGTTGGTAAATACAACAGTGATGTAAAAAAACATTAGTAAAAGAAGAACAACTACCAAGCTATAAATTAATTGGCCAAATCCCCCAGTTCCTTGCTAGGTTAGTTTTGGGGGGCGAAGGAGACGGAGACTGAGGCCCGTCCCCTTCTGTTCACGTCCGAAAGTGAGTCGTGCCAAAAGGATGAAAGGCTGACTTTGTGTCTGTCCAGAACGGCCTTTGTACTCCGCTTGCTCTTCCCTCTCTACGCTATTCTCTACTGTGCTAACCAACAGAGCTTTGACATCTAACACATTTTGTCCTAATTGTTAACATTTTAACTGCAGTACATTATAATGCTGTAAGATCTTTCCTCACTTGGAGCTTTGACAATAAGCCTCTTAAAGACTTTGGATGTTGATGTGACAGAAAAATTTCAGTGTGTGAATAATAGATATAGAGTGAAATATCAAACTATACTACATATTTGTGAAAAAAAAAAAAAATTAGAAACCTCCCGAGAAAGGTCAAGATGATTATAAAAAAAAACAAAAAATCAAACGGCAGTTTTATTGTGCGTGGAAATGTGCATGATTTAATCCACAAAATATGACAAAAGGTGTCTGCCCCCCCAATCCCTTGCCCGCTGTTTTCGTGGGGGGGGGGGAGGGGCTTAGGAGACGGAAATGGACCCAATGCAGGGATCTTGCTCGGCTGCCTAAAAGACCAGGGCGTGATATCAGTACATCGCTACTCCATTCCTCCGAGAGGTCATCGAAAGAAACCCACCAACATTGCCAAAATTACTTTCAGTACACATGACCTTCCCGTTCGTATCTACATTGGTGGACAATCCCTCCCTGTTCAACCATACCAACCTCCTCCCCGTCAGTGTCAAAATTGTTGGTGCTTTGGACATCCTGCCAAACAATGCCGTTCCACAGACCGATGCTCCCTCTGTGCCCAACCCAGTCATAACAGATCAAACTGCCCTGCACAAACGCACATTGTCACTCTAAATTCAGACACCCCAATCTCAACCACAGCTCCAATCTCAACTACAGCCCCAATACCATCCCGTCTCCCTTCCCGCCTACTGCAGTAGACAGACTAAACGTTCCACCCCTTCTTCCCCTACCGCACACTCACCTCCACCTACCTTTACCTTTACTCCTCAGACACCAGTCTCCTCTTCCCCCCCCTCATAAGAAAATCTGTGTCCCACAAAATTCTCCAACCAACTCCACTGCAGAAACTATGGAAGACATTCAAAGCTGCTTTGAGACAATTCCATAAATGCTCCCTCCACACTTGAAGTGATTGCCGATATCCATACCCCTCCTACTCATATCCCCCATACACCCCTTCCTCCTACTCCCTCTCAACACAACCTAACCCCCTCAATTCCGTCCACCACCGATATCCACCCACCCGATACCCATCCTCCTGTAATCCATCCCCCTCTTACTCATAACACCCATACACCCCTTCCTCCTAATCCCTCCCAAGACAACACATCCCCTTCAACTCCAACAATCAATTTTTCCGATATCCATCCTCCTACCACTGATACTCCCCCACACCACTTCCTCCTACTCCCTCCCAACACAACCCACCCCCTTCAACTATACGCACATTCTCCCTCCATCCATCCCCTCTATCCTCTCCTCTCCTCTCCCGGATACATGCGGGAATCACTCATGTCACAACAGTGCTCTTCCCCAGATTACCTACCTCCTGATACCCCTCCTTTACAACCCCCAAGCTCCTCCCCCCCCTAGATTCCCCAACACATACCGACGCTTTCACTCATAACACAAAGAAGATATAGCTCTCCTACATTGGAATATCCGCGGTTTTCGTTCTCACAGACCAGACCTATGTCATGCCCTTGCTTCTTATAACAACCTGTTCTTCCTCAAACGCATAAACATTCTTCACTTGATTCAGTTCCCTTACCTAAACCCCCATAACCCTTTCCCTCATCAACCCCCTTACCCATCTCCAACTTTCCAACACTAGATGACGCAACAGCACCTATCACCTGGCATCACCTTTTACTATACCTTCCTATAGTGCTATATGACCTTAGATTAGCACATTTATTTCGCTTTTAACCATTAACCATTAACAAAAGGTGTCCAAGGAGATAGCGAACAGGACCATTTGAAATCTTTGAATAATCTCCCTGATCACTTGTTAACCGCGACCAATTAGAAAGTTGGCATGTTGTCTTTGTTAGAAGTAAAACAAATACATTATATATGTATACGTATGTGTATATGTGTATGTATGTATGTGTATATATACACATACACATACAAAAATACACATATATGCATACACATATATACATATATACATACACATACATACACATACGCATACACATATACATACACACATACACATACACATGTATACAAACACATACACATATATAAATACACATACACATATATACATACACATATATACATACACATACACAAATATGCATATATATACACATATATACATACATATACACATATATACATCACATACACATATATACATACATATACACATATATGCATACACATACACATACACATATATACATACACATACACATATATACATACACATACACATATATACATACACATACATATACATACACATACACATATATACATACATATACACATATATACATCACATACACATATATATACATACATATACACATATATGCATACACATACACATACACATACACATATATACATACACATACACATATATACATCACATACACATATATATACATACATATACACATATATGCATACACATACACATACACATATATACATACACATACATATATACATACACATACACATATATACATACATATACACATATATACATCACATACACATATATATACATACATATACACATATATGCATACACATACACATATATACATACACATACACATATATACATCACATACACATATATATACATACATATACACATATATGCATACACATACACATATATACATACACATACACATATATACATACACATACACATATATACATACACACATACATATACGCATAAACACAAACACATACACATACACATATACACAAACACACATAAACATATACACATACATGCGTATATACACATATACACAAACACATTCACATATATACATACACGCATACACATACATGCGTATATGCACATATACACATGTATATACCCCTATATACATACATACATACACATACATACACATACGCATACACACATACACATATACATACAGACATACACATACACATGTACATACAGACATACACATATACATACACATATAGGCATATAGACATATAGACATATAGACATACACACATACACATACACCACTCACGCACACACACACTTCACCACACACACACACACACGCACATACACCACCACACAAACACACACACATACACACGCACCCCCCCCACCCCCCCGCCCGCATCTCTTGAAGAGGCGCCTGCTCCTTACACCACCTGAAGCTGCCTTCAGAGGAGGACGAAGCGGCATGACTTCGGCGGAGAAATACGAGGCCAAGTAGAAGGACAAGAAGCAGGACAAGAAACAGAAGGACAAGAAGCATAAGGACAAGAAGCATAAGGACAAGAAGCATAAGGACAAGAAGCAGATGGTGATAACACCACCATCCTCTTCCTCCTCCTCATCGTCCTCATCATTACCCAAGCCCGTGGCGAAGAGGCCCCGCGACGGGGACGAGGAGGCCAGAGTGCCACCGGCGAAGAAGAAGTGCCATGAGCCTTCCCGTCAGGAACCCAAGCCCCTCGAGCAGCCCAAGCAGAAGGATTTGGCGAAGAGGCCTCGCGACGGGGACGAGGAGGCCAGAGTGCCACCGGCGAAGAAGCAGCGCCAGGAGCCTTCCCGTCAGGAACCCAAGCCCCTCGAGCAGCACAAGCAGAAGGACGTGGCGAAAAGGCCTCGCGACGGGGACGAGGAGGCCAGAGTGCCACCGGCGAAGAAGCAGCGCCAGGAGTCTTCCCGTCAGGAACCCAAGCCCCTCGAGCAGCCCAAGCAGAAGGACTTGGCGAAGAAGCAGGCCAAGGAGTCGTTATCTTCACTATCATCATCATCATCATCATTACCATAAAAGAAGCCGTCGGCCAAGAAGCTTGCGAAGAAGAAGAAATCATCATCATCCTCATCCTCGTCCTCACCATTACCCAAGCCCGTGGCGAAGAGGCCCCGCGACGGGGACGAGGAGGCCAGAGTGCCACCGGCGAAGAAGAAGTGCCATGAGCCTTCCCGTCAGGAACCCAAGCCCCTCGAGCAGCCCAAGCAGAAGGACGTGGCGAAGAGGCCCCACCCTCGCGACGGGGACGAGGAGGCCAGAGTGCCACCGGCGAAGAAGCAGCGCCAGGAGCCTTCCCGTCAGGAACCCAAGCCCCTCGAGCAGCCCAAGCAGAAGGACGTGGCGAAGAGGCCTCGCGACGGGGACGAGGAGGCCAGAGTGCCACCGGCGAAGAAGCAGCGCCAGGAGCCTTCCCGTCAGGAACCCAAGCCCCTCGAGCAGCACAAGCAGAAGGACGTGGCGAAAAGGCCCCTCCCTCGCGACGGGGACGAGGAGGCCAGAGTGCCACCGGCGAAGAAGCAGCGCCAGGAGTCTTCCCGTCAGGAACCCAAGCCCCTCGAGCAGCCCAGCAGAAGGACTTGGCGAAGAAGCAGGCCAAGGAGTCGTTATCTTCACTATCATCATCATCATCATCATTACCATAAAAGAAGCCGTCGGCCAAGAAGCTTGAGAAGAAGAAGAAATCATCATCATCCTCATCCTCGTCCTCACCATTACCCAAGCCCGTGGCGAAGAGGCCCCGCGACGGGGACGAGGAGGCCAGAGTGCCACCGGCGAAGAAGAAGTGCCATGAGCCTTCCCGTCAGGAACCCAAGCCCCTCGAGCAGCACAAGCAGAAGGACGTGGCGAAAAGGCCCCTCCCTCGCGACGGGGACGAGGAGGCCAGAGTGCCACCGGCGAAGAAGCAGCGCCAGGAGTCTTCCCGTCAGGAACCCAAGCCCCTCGAGCAGCCCAAGCAGAAGGACTTGGCGAAGAAGCAGGCCAAGGAGTCGTTATCTTCACTATCATCATCATCATCATCATTACCATAAAAGAAGCCGTCGGCCAAGAAGCTTGAGAAGAAGAAGAAATCATCATCATCCTCATCCTCGTCCTCACCATTACCCAAGCCCGTGGCGAAGAGGCCCCGCGACGGGGACGAGGAGGCCAGAGTGCCCCGGCGAAGAAGCAGCGCCAGGAGCCTTCCCGTCAGGAACCCAAGCCCCTCGAGCAGCCAAGCAGAAGGACGTGGCGAAGAGGCCCCGCGACGGGGACGAGGAGGCCAGAGTGCCACCGGCGAAGAAGCAGCGCCAGGAGCCTTCCCGTCAGGAACCCAAGCCCCTCGAGCAGCACAAGCAGAAGGACGTGGCGAAAAGGCCTCGCGACGGGGACGAGGAGGCCAGAGTGCCACCGGCGAAGAAGCAGCGCCAGGAGTCTTCCCGTCAGGAACCCAAGCCCCTCGAGCAGCACAAGCAGAAGGACGTGGCGAAAAGGCCCCTCCCTCGCGACGGGACGAGGAGGCCAGAGTGCCACCGGCGAAGAAGCAGCGCCAGGAGTCTTCCCGTCAGGAACCCAAGCCCCTCGAGCAGCCCAAGCAGAAGGACTTGGCGAAGAAGCAGGCCAAGGAGTCGTTATCTTCACTATCATCATCATCATCATCATTACCATAAAAGAAGCCGTCGGCCAAGAAGCTTGAGAAGAAGAAGAAATCATCATCATCCTCATCCTCGTCCTCACCATTACCCAAGCCCGTGGCGAAGAGGCCCCGCGACGGGGACGAGGAGGCCAGAGTGCCACCGGCGAAGAAGAAGTGC
>NW_020872191.1:116432-123932 GCF_003789085.1 Penaeus vannamei
ACAGCCACGCGTCACACCCAGTAACGGAGGACAATCTGATTTTTTCTCCTCATCTCCTCGTCGCATGAACGTAATATGTGTGTGTGTTGTTTTTTCTTTTTCTTTTTTTCTTTTTTTTTGTTTTTCTTTGCTTTACCGTAATATTCCCAACGCCTTTCCGCGGCGACGACCGACGATCGCGGACTGCCGTCGAACCTGTCCCTCCCGCGTCATATCCGATTCCTTTCGCTCCGACTTCCCGGACCTTCTGCTGACAGGATCAGCTTCCGGCGTCTCAGTCCCGTTGCCTCGCTTGCCTTGCTCAGAGGCGCGACGCCATCTGCGGGAGCCCCGCACGCGGCAGGAGCTCCCCTCGGCTAATCGCGGTTGTCGCTGCAAGCGCCGTCGGCCACAGGATCGGCGCCATCTGCAGCGTGAGCCGAGACGAGGGGCGTCCTCGGCTAACTGTTAGGTCACAGCGCCATCTGCGACGGCCCTCGGCGCGGGTCACGCTCTCGGCTAACCTACCTGATGGGAAGAGCAAAGGAAAGGCGCCATCTGCAGCGTGACCCGAGACGAGGGGCGTCCTCGGCTAACTGTTATGTCACAGCGCCATCTGCGACGGCCCTCGGCGCGGGTCACGCTCTCGGCTAACCTGGACGGAAGTGAAAGGAAGGATGCTTGATCCTTTAGGATATGCAAACGGGAGAATAATAATTAAAAGGAAAGAAATATGAATAAAAATCATTCAAGGTTCGACAAACGTCACAAAAAAAGTCGAATCACCGACTCAGTATAAGCGTTGGGAGATGCATTTCATAAATCACCCACTTCTATTGAAATAGTTTTTCCCATAGTAGAGGTAGGCCAGCATAAAAATCGGGTTAAAGAAGAACCACAGAATTCGGAAAAGAATCTTAACTATGAGTCTGATTAGAACCCCAACAACATAAGTGCCGGCTGCGTCCACGACGTCGCAGAGGCGCATGGCAACCCAGAGGGCGCAGTGGCACACCCAGAGGGCGCACCGGCACACCAAACGAATCCTGGAGGCGATGGTCATCAGGTCCCGCGTGATAAGGAGGGACGTCTCCTGCGTGTTGACTGAGAGGTCCGACACGAGGCGGACGAGGGCCCTCGATAGGGTGGTGCAGACGAAGGCAACAAGCCTCCTGGGAAGGTCAAGAACCCTGTAGGCTAGTATAAAAGTCTTGACAGCCACAGTCGAGAGATCCCACACGAGGAACGCGACGCCCGTCCCCAGCATCACCAGCCACGCACGAGCGCTCTTGAAGGCCATGTTGAACAGGATCCAGAGGCCATATTTCAGGCCGTAGTTCAAGGCCGTCTGTACGACCATCCCGAGGAGGATGAGGCCCCAGATGGCCCAGCGGACTACCATGTAGGCCAGTATAAGAGTATTGGCACCCATGGTGAGGACATTCCACAGCAGCATCAGCTACGCATGGGTGATCTTGAAGGCCATGTCGAATAGGATCCAGAGGCCATATTTCAGGCCGTAGTTCACGACCATCCCGAGGCCGACCAGGGCCCAAAAGACGAGTTTCCCGAGGAGGAAAAACATCTGGCCGAGGGCCTGGATCACAGCATGGCTCAGCACCATACAGGCCCTCACGATCATCCCGAGGTCGACCAGGAACCCGAAGACGAGTTTCCCGACGAGGAGAGTCATCCGGCTGAGGACCAGGACCGCATCAAGGCTCAGTACTACGCAGGTCCTCACGACGTCGCAAAGTGCGAAGGCGACGCCTTTCTGGCTGAGGATGATGAGCAGGATGAGAACCACCTTCATCAGGAGCAGAAACCTGCGGCTGTCCTTCATTCCGCTCAGAATAGCCACCGTTGGCGGAAGCGACGCGTCCAAGGGTCACAGGAAGGAAGCAACCGAATTTGCGAGTGTGTGCGTATGATGTGCGTTGTGTATGTGTGTGTGTTTGTGTGTGTATTTTTAGTCCGGTCAAATCATTCTGATTGCCTCTTGTTAGTTTGAAGACATTCTCAGGAATGGCAATCGTGCAGCGAAGGCATGTGTTGCGTCCAGGTTCACCTCTCCTGTTGTGATGATTTCCTCTAGAAACAATTGATACGCAACACTGCGTGGTTGCTTCGTGCCTGTTTCGCCATCTCCCTTAGACGTTCCAGCACAGAACACCGAGGTCATTTCTGAACCATTTGGGAAGCGTTGTCTCATTTCCGAACCATGTTGAACATTCCGAGAGGGTTATAATTGTGTGTGTGTGTGTATCTAGTTTCATGTTTTTGTGTTTACAGTTTCTGTCTGTCTGTGTGTGTTCAGACGGGCAGCCAGCTCAAAATTCTGAACGGGCCCGCCCGAGAGAGGCACGTGCAGGAGGCCGCACTGCAATGTCCCGCGGGAAGCCTCCTCCGCGGCGGCCGCCCTCCCGCAGGAGACGCAGGAGGAGCTGCCGCTCGTTCGGCTGAAGAGTCGAACTAAGGTGCACCGCGGACCTCCTGCGAGGACGAACGGGCATTATCGCTGTCTGACCAACGGTCATATTTTCTTTCGCGCTGGGCCCCGAGGACTCAGGAGGACGGGCATCAGCGCCGGGCGCGTCGATGACCTTCAGGGGCGGCGAAGGCGACGTCGCGCTGCCTGTCCTCAGGAACTGATCGCTCTTCTGTATTCGTTTGGTTTAGTGTCCCATCACGCACTTTGCTCATTGATTAAAAAGAAAGTAAAAAAAAAAAAATCACTGTAAACATATTGGCGTGCTTGCGTGGCCGTGTGTGTGATTGCGTGACTGCCTGTCACTTTGTGTTTGTATGTCTGTGACGAAATCTAGAATCCTCTCTTTCTCCCGCTAATAAACGTGTGCGCGCATATATCTAAATTCATATGTGTGTTTGTGACTGCACACACACACACACACACACACACACACACGCACACAACACGCACACACACACACACACACACACACACACACACACACACACACACACACACAGACACACAGACACACACACACACACACACACACACACACACACACACACACACACACACACATACCAAATACGCATATCACACATCCCATATACACACATCACACACAGCCATGCAATTACATGTATATGTATGTATGTATGTATATATATATATATATATATATATATATATATATATATATATATATATATATATATATATATATACATATGTGTGTGTGTGTGTGTGTGTGTGTGTGTGTGTGTGTGTGTGTGTGTGTGTGTGTGTGTGTGTGTGTGTGTGTGTGTGTGTGTGTGTGTGTGTGTGTGTGTGTGTGTGTGTGTGTGTGTGTGTGTGTGTGTGTGTGTGTGTGTGTGTGTGTGTGTGTGTGTGTGTGTGTGTGTGTGTGTGTGTGTGTACTTATCAACTGCGGCCATTCCCCTTGCGTCACAGAAGTGGGCGGAGCTTAACAGGTAGATAGATAGATAGACCGATAGAGAGAGGGAGTGCGGGTGGTAGATAGACAGACAGCGCGATAGAAAGATTGACAGGCACGTAGGCAAAGAGATGGATATGTAGGTAAAGTAATGGATAGGTAAATGGATAGATTGATAGATCGGATAGGTAGATCGTTAGATAAATAAATATAAAAAGAATAAAGTGCGAAGGATAGATACATCGATAGAAAGGTATATTGATAAATAAACAGATGGATGGATAAATAGTTAGATTGATAGACTGATAAATTTTGCGGGCTCCTGGACTGTCTCATCCCCCTCAGATTCTACCATTAGCACGACGGTGACGCTTATGGATAGTTGGCATGCCATGGAAGGTCCACGCTGAAAACTTCTGTTCTTGGAACGTCCTGAGATGCTTAACTACTGTGTTCACGCCTGGACATGGCTCCTGACCTAATAGTTGAACAGCACACTTCCTAGTTTTTTTTCTCTCTCTCTACTAGGGTTGTAGTCCAATTAGTTTTTTTTTTTTCAATATCTCTCTTCCCTCCTCTATCTCTGTACTGTACTATCACATGGTGTTTGCGGCAGCCGAGTAAGTATTCTCCACAGTCGAACCAATCGACATTCATAGTGCAGCTTGCTGGGGAGATACAGTTCCGGTAGAAGTATTAGAAGAGCTGAATGAGGTTCTGCAGGAATGGGGTTGCCAGAGAAATCAGTTAAATTCGATATAAATGTAACGAGACGGGAACGATTGGGTCGGGTACGGAAGGGGCTCTGCCCTTGCTTTTGGAGATTGTTGAAAGTGTTGCCTGAGTAAGGAGCTGTAGGGGGGATCACGAAAAACTGGTCCCATTTGGCTGGGCTAAGTAGAGTATTTAAAATATTGGCAGAGTTGTGGTTGGTAGGGGACGTGTGGAAGCGGGAGTGTTGTTGAGGGGGTTAGTATTACAGAGAGATGGAGAATAAGGCTGTAAGGTAGTAATATGGGAAGACGAGGTGATTGGTGAAGAAGGCTGTGGTGGTAGAGCTGATGAAGTTCATGAAGGGAAAGTAGGAGTCTCGACTTGGGCGGATAATGCACTAGTAGGCATTGAGGAGTGGGTAATAGTTGTAGTAGTCAGAGTTGTGGTCAAAGGAGAGCCTGGGGTTGGGGAGAGTTTGAATTGGTGGGGCTATTTGATGAAAGGGCAAGCCTCATTGCCTCTAATATGGGTATTACATCTTCATTACTGGCCATGGGGAGCCCTAGCTATGTTGGGGAAATAAACAGTCCACCCCTCGGGGAACCCTTGAGGTGTAAGGGCTAAACAACAAAAGAGGGGAGTACTGTGCCCATGGTTCCCGCAGGCCGTTCAGGACTGGCGCAAAGTCAGCCTTTCATCCTTTCAGCACGGCTCTTACACCTTAGGAAGTAGATAGAAGAAGGGATTGGAGAAGGGATGGAAAAAAAAAGCTGGAGGGAGAAAAGGCCATGCAAAATTAGTCGAGGGCTGAGACCCTAGGCAGGGGATATCCCTGCATTGGGTCTGTCTCCGTCTCCTAAGCCTCCCCACAACACCACCAGGCAAGGGATTGATATGTATGTATGTTTGTAAATTTGTATGTGTATATAATATATATATATTTTTTAAGGCAGTTTAGAAAAATATTGTCAGCTCACATATGCATACTAGGAATAGAGATTAAGAAAATGTTAATATGGCTATTTTTCAATCCACAATGAAATTAAACCTAAAGCCATAGCTTTCACAAAAAAAACAGATTTTCCTTCACTTTCTGTAATTAACCAAGCATTTCAAACAAATATTTTCATGTATTTATAAAAAAAAGGATACAATGATTTATATAAATTTAAAGAAATAAATTAAGAAAGAAAAATCAGAATTACTTATGAAGTGTAAATGCTCATTTTGAACTTCCTTGCTTATTTGTCCATGTTTAATTATTCAATTATCTTTTTCTTTCAGCCATCTGTCACAAAGAGTGCAAAGGTGTCAACTTATCAACTGATTTTCAAATTCAGTATTACCAGCAAACAGTTTTGTAAGGTCTTGTAGCCCTGCTTTAATAGCAAGCAGCTATGTAATGTCTCGCTGCTGTGCTTTACCAAGTCACGCGTCAAAGGGAAACAAAAAAACACGAGTTTCTAATGAAAGGTATCCTTTATGTACATCTTCATAATGGATTCTCTAGGGATCATACAAGTTATGGCATGAGTATTGCTGTCAATGCCACCACACTTCCATACACACAAAAGCACTGTCGATAAGAATGCTATTGTAAAAATTATACCAATCAAGTAGTAGTACTCCATTTACAATAGGACACAAGAAGAATCTCATGGCCTCGTGTGGAGCAATATGATAAAAGCTAATGCAACCTACCTCACTACCTGTCCTTAGCAACATTTGAAAATTGCTGCAAGAATTCACAATAGACTAAAAGTTTGCTTGGTAATGACAAACTGGAATGCCATTTTCACCAATTCACCATACCATACTTAAATAATGAACACTGGCACCAAAGCATGTATTACTTGAACAGTTATATGGAATTGAAGAGGTCAGGGGCCTGATGATGCTAATAATAAGCACTCAAAAACTGGATCTGTTGATTATAATAACCAAAACTATAATGTTCCAACACTTCTGTACTAATAAGGATAGTGCAAAACCTGGAGAAGGATAAATGTCTAGGAGCATTTAGGATTCATCTTTGCACAAGAAACACCACCATACTGACAACTTTCGTTAACCAGAATGTTGTACCCATCAACGAGAGGAAATATACACAAAACAAGGTAGCCGGGAGAAGTTTAACCTTTCCGAGATATTCTGACAGTTAATCTTCAAACTATACAAAGCAACAGAAAAAGGTACATTACAACTTCTCAAGAAAGGCTGAGTGTCTCTTGTGAACCCTACTTAAGGCAAATAACTGATGATCATATTTATCTATCAATAAATAAACAGTAGCACCAAATCAGAAGTTATAATATTATCTACAAAGATAAAAAGTATGCTACACTGGGCATTTGCCACCAATCACAGACAGACATCGTGCATTGTTAACCTCTGCAACGACATTACTGACCTCATGCTCTTTGTGGAGAGGTTTTTTTAAATCTGTATGAGTGCCTATATCAAAAGGGGTGCCTCTGTTATTCAGGAATAGGAAACAATATTCACAGACAAGGAGTAAATGGTCAGAGTGGGGACCCGTAGAAGACAGGAAATGCACCCCTCATTTTAACCATAATTTGAGGAGAAACGGTTTCCAAGTATTGTGGAATGAATAGGTCAGCTATCTCCAGGATCTGCCTTGGAGCCAATATTCTAAACACGAGAGCTGCACGTTATCTGGATCAGCTGAATCTCTTTGACACGATGGACTTCACCGATAGTAGAATGTTTAGATTCTTATTGCTCTTCTAGACCTATTGATTGGGGTCTAAAAAACATCTCTGAATGTTTCTTGGTTACTTGTAGTTGAGCGAGAGTCTGAACATAATACCTATAGTGAGCTCATGCAAATAAAAATCACACACGTATCACCAACTTGATTCAATAGCACAAAACAATGATTAACACAAAAACCTAAACCCTACTTCTTCAACTTGGCTTAACTAATGCATGTCCCCTATTCCTCATTTAACTTTTAAAAATTCCTAAACTGGAATGATACACCAGGTTTCAGTGATGACAAGGGACAGCAGTCTTCACTATGCTGCAATGACACAAAAGTCTTGGTTAAGAACCGTCTGCTTGGTGAATAAGCTTCTTATGTGGTAATTCATCTTGGAAACATGTATTTTGAGACTCAAGGTATATCGGCGTACTTAGAAGGATCTGGTTGCTGGACTACTACCTATCATCAAGCAATGGCGGCTCTTTAGCTAGCCTTTCATTCGTATTCAATTCATTTGCACAGAGGACATGTTTCACAATGAAATAGGTACTTCTGATCATGAAATGGGTCTTTGTAATTCATATATATATTTTTTTCTACTGGTACAAAACCATATAAAAACAGGAAAAAATAAGAGAGAAACATACTGACAAGTGAAAAGGCTACTCAATAACG
>NW_020872191.1:133932-156432 GCF_003789085.1 Penaeus vannamei
ATTAAAACCGTCCACTGTTATGCTGAAAGAAAGTCAAATACTGTCAGGCAATGAAAATTCCTTAAGTTCCATGCTTCCTAAATCTTTAACATGTGAGTGAGCAATTAAAATTCTTGAGCAATCAACACTATTAATCTTATGCCATGACTTGTAATTACAACAAATTTTAAATATCTTCTACAAATTCATACTTCATTCAGACTTAAAAATGAGTATTCAAGGTATTATCTGGGGGAAAAAAAAAGAAAAAAAGTGTATCACACTTGGATTGTCCCCAAGCCTGAGCTGTGCTTCACACTTCACAGGGTAAGCAATTCAGAATAAGATGTACAAGGAAGATTCTATACATCATGAAACAGTTGAACTTGAATTCTTCAGATTTCCATTCAATTCATATCATACAATACAAGGGAAATAATCATCAAAATGCAGTCATAATACCTGTGAAAATGTCTGTTAACATGTTGCATCTTTGTTGTATTCATCTTGGTGAATGAAGGGACAAGGGCATTAAAAAAAAGAGAGGCAAACTCTGACCTAATCAAAAACAAATGTTACTATCTATTTCAGAACTTCATGCTGATAACTGTTTGAATGATGAAGAGCATAACAATAACAATGCTGGGGTTAGCATTTTCATTAATGCATTTTGACAAGTAACTTTTAAATACCGGAGCAGTCAAGTGAATTTTCATAATTGACTCCTGACTAATGATTATAATCAGAGTCTGTAAAATGTACATTCTAGGATCAGACTCCTCGTACAAACACTTCAAAAGAGAGTAGCAACATGTAAATGTCTCATCTTTTCTAGGCATAGAACATTTTACCTCTCGAGAAACAAAATGGAAGAACTTTGGTTATGAAAACAACATGCCTACATTCTGACATGCTACCAACAAATATGTGATCTTGATATAGCAGTAGCCTGCTAATCAGCGTCTATCAGTCAGAGGGTGCAGACTGAATCCCATGCTATCCAATTAAGTAATCAAGATGCAACAGCAATTGCTGTAGATCCCCCCAATTTCCTGAAACATGTAGCATGTACTTTACTACATGTGTTAAAAGGGTGGTTATACCAACACTTTTATTACAAGCATTTCCATCAGGGATGTTAGTATACAACACTCACCTACTGCAGAGCATTTCCATTATTCCCAGAGTATATGGTTAAACTAATCCCTTCAGAGAAATGGCAAAAGAGTGCTTATGCTTATAGTTTCAGAAATTTACTGTAAAAGGAGGAAAACCAGAAGGGAGATTTCCATTAACAAACACCATGTAGGACCCGAATTATCCTCACAGAAGAATTAGTCAAATCCAAGACATGAGTCACCCATGGCTGGAAAACCACGTCAAGTTCCTTGGTCTTGCGTCACAGAGCTCCTCTACACCTCCGAGTACTCCCCTCTATCCTGCATAGCATACCCACCATCCTACCTCCCACTTTAAGCAAAGCAACATTCTCTACGTAATGTCCTCCAACTCCACTTAGAACCAACCTTTGATACAAAAGCTAATATTTCCTATGACTACCTTCTAAATAATTATAAGCCCAAATATTGGACTCCACCAGCAGTTATGCTTAAACTGTATCAATGAACCCAAAATAAAGAATCTACTCTTATTGTATGTTATTTGTTTGTGTGTAATGTTATTTTCTGTCACACAAAGAGAAGGAAACATATGAAGATGAAAGTGAGAGAGAGAGAGAGGAAGGAGGAAAGAGAGGGAGGGAGGAAGGGAAGAGAAAGAAGAAGAGAGAAGAGAGAGGAAGGGAGAGAGAAGAGAGGAAGGAGAGAGAAGAGAGAGAGAGAGAGAGAGAGAGAGAGAGAGAGAGAGAGAGAGAGAGAGAGAGAGAGAGAGAGAGAGAGAGAGAGAGAGAGAGAGAGAGAGAGAGAGAGAGAGAGAGAGAGAGAGAGAGAGGAAGAGAGGAGAGAGAGAGGAGAGAGAGGAGAGAGAGAGGAGAGGAGAGAGAGAGAGAGAGAGAGAGAGAGAGAGAGGAGAGAGAGAGAGAGAGGAGAGAGAGAGGAAGGGAGAGAGAGAGAGAGAGAGGAGAAGGAAGGAGAGAGAGAGAGAGGAGAGAGAGAGAGGAGAGAGAGAGAGAGAAGAGAGGAGAGAGAGAGGAAGAGAGAGAGAGAGAGAGAGAGAGAGAGAGAGAGAGAGAGAGAGAAGAGAGAGAGAGAGAGAGAGAGAGAGAGAGAGAGAGAGAGAGAGAGAGAGAGAGAGAGAGAGAGAGAGAGAGAGAGAGAGAGAGAGAGAGAGAGAGAGAGAGAGAGAGAGAGAGAGAGAGAGAGAGAGAGAGAGAGAGGGAGAGAGAGAGAGAGGAAGAGGGGGAAAGAGAGAGAGAGAGAGAGGAAGAGAGGAGGAGAGAGGAAGAGGAGAAGGGAGGAAGAGAGGAGAGAGAAGGGGGGGAGAGAGAGAAGAGAGAGGAAGGGGAGAGAGAGAAGGGGGGGGACTAAAATGACTAAAAAGAGGAAGAAGGAGTGATGGAGGGAAAATCAGGAGAGGAGAGGAGAGAGAAAAAGACAGACGAGAGGAGAATGGGTAATGGGAGAGAGAAAAAATGAAAGAAAGGCAGAGAAAAAAGGGGAAGTAGGAAGAAAAATACAGAGAGAGGGGGAGAGGAAGCAAGGAAGGCCAATAGAGAGGGCAAGAGGAGAGAGAGAGAGAGAGAAGGACATGAAAAGAAAAGAAACGTGTGCATTTGTGTTTTTTGCATGCATTGCTGGAAGCATCAGTATATTTGCATACATGCAATGTGTATACATCCACAATAAAAAGAGAATGATGTAATAAGCCTGCAAATACCTATAAAATGTGACAGGCACATAAACACAAAAGCAAATGAATTATTAAGAAAACCAGCCCACAAATTCAGTTTCCCCCAAACACACTTTGAAAGACTTTTCAAGAATACCAGTGGCCAGTCCACAGTAAATTTTCACTTCTGGAACCCATCTAGTGCCATGGATTCAGAAAACTCTTATGTCAAATAAAAAAAAAAAATCGGAGATGTCCGTCTGTCTCTGTTACATACATGATCCGGTTTCTGGGTCCATTTCTCCTCCACCTCATTTTCTTCCTCTATTTCCTCCTGCTTTTCCTCCAGGACCTGTGGGCTCTCGTCTGTCTCGTCTGCCTCAACCGTTGCCAAACCCCATTCATGCTCTCCGGCAGTAGAATTACCACTAAGCATGTGGATCCACTATTAAGCATGCAGGGTTAAAGTATTGCATGACACCACATCACAATGGAGGAATGGGGATGGAGATACAAAGGGGGGAGAGGGGGGAAAAAGAAAAAGAGAATAAAGCGATAAGCATATACAGGTGGCAGGTACATTTCAACAAGGAATTATTCAGTTCAGCTTTTATCATATTCTGACAGGACTTGTAAGCAGTCACAGGTATATAACACTATTGCAAAGAAGTAATGAACTAGAGCACTAGCTTCCTACCGTGAACAGAAAAAAGCTAGATAACTATGAGTAACAATGAACAAATGAATAATATTTAGGCTCTACACTTTGCTCACTTATAAGAGAAAAAAATAAATAAAACAAAAAGCTTTGTTACCATGCATATATGTGCAAAACAAGGTGATCATGCAAAATAAAAGAAACCAAATAAAGGACAGACACATTGTGTGAAGTTTTGAATTATGTTCAGGTACCTTAGTATCATGAAGAGTGTCTTGAGAATAATTATAGTGTTACTATGTTTGAATTACCAAATCCACATCTTTTTGGATTTACATGTTTTATATTGTCTAGACTATCTTATCTGCCTACATGTGGCACTAAAATAACAATGAACTGTAGGTGGATCACTGCAGAAGAGTATAGAGTATAGAGAGCATAAGTTGGCATACAAGCCACTGTTGGCCCTTAGAGTACTGTAGTACGATAATCATACTCGCCAGGAGCTGCTAACCTGTTTGACCACGGGATTGTCAAAGGTTTGTGGGAAAAAGTTTGTATCATCGTCGGAATCGTCATCAGAGTCAAGATGATGATGCATCCCGTGAACCTGAGAGACGAAGAGTAGCAACAGCAGAAGTTCTGTGAGGTTCTTGGCCATCAACCGCCAGGATCATTGGCTCAATTTCTTAAGTGTCTAAACTTACTTTAGCCTTAGAATTCAAAGATAACTTTATTGCACCAGATTCCACCTTAAGACTAACTTAACTGATTCCCACAACTTATCCTGCACTTTCATCACTAAATCAACATTTTAAAAGAATATTCACATCAGAACAGCATAAAAAAATGAGATAAAGTAAACAGAGCTTTGATGTCCAAGGAACTCATCATACAAAGCAATGAATATCTGACCAGAATTCCCTCTTTGACATGCTCATTACACCTGATCTTGCGTGTGTTTATCTTGCTTCAAATGAATCAGGAAGAGCCGAAAACTATACAGGATTACAAGGTGAACAGCACAAGAATTAATTAGTCACAGAGGGTAATTACAATGTAACTGAAGGACTTCCAATTAACTGAATTAGTAAAGTCATAGCATCTTGCCTGATAACAAAAGCACGAAAGGTCTTGTAAGTAAAGCTTTTAATAAAGTCTACAGTGCCCTAATGCAGTGTCTTCATTAGTCATTAATATAAGCAAAGTTATGAACAATTAATTAGGACACCGAGTTGCGGCATCATCTTTAGCAGCACGGAAAACAAGGGGACTATTCACGGCTCAATACTCAGCTCTCTTCCAGTGACTTGAAAAAAAATCCCTCTCCTGAATTGCTATGACATTTTGTATTTCCATTGCAAACGTATAATTATCGGAAAATAGAATGAAAAGTAGTTTGTGATCTATTGTACCTCAAGGCATATGGTGTGGGACACTAAAAATAAAAATATTCAAACAAATTACAGCTTTACACAAATATATAAAAGCTGATAAAACATTATCAAAGCAAGAATCTAGCTTAGAACATTTCAAAGCAAATATGAAAATAACCTGCTCTTTAAAATTTAAGCACTATGTAACTAACTGATAAAGCACAAGTTCAAACACTCCAAAAATTCAAACAGCACACTTCATGCAAAATGGAAAAAAACAAAAAAAAAAAAAAAAAAAAAAAAAAATCTCAATCAGGTTAACCAGAGATGAACAAATATGGCTTCGAGAATCAGAGATCAATAAATTTGAATGAGCCAGCTACGTTCCTCTGCCTCTGATCTCTTTTCTTTTTTAGACAAAAAGACATAAAAAATGTGGTTGTTGCATCTCCATTAGTTTCACCTGATTCAAGTCACACATGGGTAGTGCTGCCATACTTACCGGAAGAGGAGTTATTTTGTTCTTGCGGTTAAGTTCTGCCAGCGCATTCGAGACAAAATCGTCCCACTGGGTGGCTTTATCTCCAGGCAGGCCCTGCAAGGAGTCAGAACACTACAAATTATCTGGGCAAGGACCGCAGACCCACTTCAGAAATGACGCAAAAGCAAAAAAATACGCTCATAACATGACAGGAAAAACAAATATTATTTTTCTTGTTAAGAGATTTTAAGGCTACCATGAAAAAAAAAAGAAAGAAAAGGTAGGCGCATTACTTTGACTTTTTCCCTAACTGCTGTATATCCAACTTTTTATTTCCGATATACAAGGCCTCTATCGTGCTTTGGATCCCCTTAAAAGAATCAAACCAAAAAATTAATTGATTAATCACAGATACTTTTCCTAAATAACACCCAAGAACAAAACCAAATAAAACAACATAAAAAAGTAAACAATCAAATACCTGTATTAGCTGCTTTATGCGGTGTTCATTTGGGCCGAACTCTGCTTGCTGTACAATGGTGTTAGCCAGTTGTCGTAAGTGCCCCATGTAACCTTTAAGATTGTGTATCTGTTTGCATCTGAGAGAGAGAGAGAAAAAAGATTATTAGAATACTCTACATAGATTTAAAGACATCACAATGAGAGAGAGGGAGAAAAGAAAAAGAAAATGAGGAAAAGAGAAAATAGAAAAAGCCGATGAAGAAGAGAGAGAAAAACAAACTATTCACATATACATCTCAAATTAATAAACCAAAATCAAGAGAATTTTTGGCTTGCTCATTCCCAACCCCAAACATCCACCCACAAATCCCAATACACTTACTCTTGTCTTTCACTGGACTCGTCAAAAGCCTCTACAACGCGCTCAATGATGCGTCCCTCGTTGAAGAGCTGCGTGAGTAACCGATGGTCTGTGTCGCCTTCTGGAGAGGATGCTGCTGGAGCCTTCGTAAGAATGGCGGTCAGGCACTGCTCCACTTGGGTGTGTAGGAAGTTGTTCAACATAAATTTGAAAAACAAGTCCTGAAAGATGAAACACTTGTTAAGATTACTGTCACTACAGACTGACAGTAATAAATGCTCAATTCAATGCTTGTGGAGTTTGACATTTATATAAAAATTAAATAACTTTTTAAGGAACTGAGTATGATTTTAGGTTAAGTTGTCTCTTTATTTTATATCTTTTTAATCTTCAAAGGATTAAGGAAATGCTAAATTTTTTAAGTCTATAATTACACATCAAAATAAAGGTGAAATAACAAAAAGAATGTTGAACTTGATAAACAACACCCCGGGAGATTGAAAAAGATAGGGAAAATAGCGTAACTACGAAGAGAATTAAAGATGATGGGGCTCTTTCATAGCCATCCACTTTACATCAGAGCAGAAGGACTTCTCAACAGATACTTATCAGACTGTCTCTACCTTGTCTGGAAAGATAACATATTCCAAACATTTGCAAGGATAACATGACTGACTTCACACAAATTATGTTCAAGAATTCACTCAGGAGGTTACTGCCTTTTTCTTTTTAATTTGCACAATTGTGAGCTATTGATCAACTGGAAGATGTACACAATGCAAAGGTATGTTGGGTATATGTCCATGGGTATCAAAACCATCTGTCACAATGCGAGGAAACTATCTTGAGCGAGCTGCGACTTTATTTCAACGAGCATATAAACTCTAAAGGAAAGAGATCAACAAGTATCTTCCATCTTGTGATTTCTAGCATAATAATAACCATACAAGAAAGAGAAAGAAAGAAAAAGAAAAAAAAGAAAGGGAAAAAGTAAGAAAAGATAGTGTAATAGATGATGAAGATACTGTTTTTTCACATCAACATATCCATGGAGTATCTTACCAACAGATATTCAACTGTATTAAGTTCATAGAGTGAATTATGGACAACAGGGTCATTGACTGCAATGAGAGCGGCGACCAGCGTCACGACTTGAAGGCGGGTATTTCCAAGGGGCTCCACTTCCTGTCCATACGCAGTAAGTAACAACCCTTTCTGAAAGATCAATTGTCATTACAATAAACGAAACTATTAGGAATAAAATTACTGTAAAATACTGTTTTTTTGTTTTTTGTTTTTGTTTTCATCTTTGCTTAATCCTTTTTTTTCCATAAAGAAAGAAAGAGGAAGAGGGGGAGTGTAACTCATTTTCTATTAAGATGTCAAAAACTATCATTTTAATGTTAATGCAACACTGAACATAGCATTTTACAATACTAAACCCCACTACTGCTACTGTCCTTAATTTCAGAAAGAAAGGATATACTTAGAAACATCCTGTAATACATTAAGAAATTTGTCTATAGTGCTCTATCGGTTTCATTTGATACAATTCTGATTTTTTTCATTTCTTTAAGCACACTGTTTACTTTCTCAGATTAATGCCCTGGTGAATACATTTCAAAAACACGATCGCACTTAACAACAAAGTATCAAAAATCACAATATACAAGATATCCAAACTCAAAAATATCCCCTAAAAACATCAAAGGGTGTTGTAATTCATTACTGAAAAAAAAAAAAAAAAAAAAAAAAAAAAAAAAAAAAAAAAATCTCCTGCTTCAACTCCCAATGGAATCTTTTCCTAGTTTGTCCAGACACAGACAAACACACACAAATAAAAAAAATCAGAACCTTGGGTGGGTGTAGTAGAATGTTTTGAAGACTTGGTAGACGTTTGGCAATAATTCTTGCAACGGCATTTTTCCTCCCATCGCTCGATTCACTATCACTTGAGTCAACGGATACAGACTGTTGCAACCTAAAAAAATAAACAAACAAAAAGAAGTCTGAGTACAAAGTGAGGATGAGAAGATTCATCAAACATCTCACATTCTGAATACCTATATCACCAAAAATGTATACAATCAACTGATAATAACAAAATTCTAAAGTAAAAAATAAGAAAGAAAGAAAAACAAAGGAAAGAAAAATGGAAAGTAACTTTTGTTTCATACGAATATCTCCAAATGGTTTCTAGCTGAAGATGAAGTTTTCCCTTCACCCTCCTTTAACTGCTTATGTTCATCCTTCTGTCTGTATTTTGGCAAAAGCACTTTGATTCTTCCCCAAGTAAAGTAGTAAAATCAATACACATTTGGCAAATACAGACCACTGAATGGCAACTCCAACTTTAGAAATTAAATAAGTAGCTCATGGTATCCTAAACCAGTCCAAATTCTTATCTAAAACAAAAGACAAAACTTTCTTACCATAAACTGGAAATAATACAAGTGTTACAAATTTGGTAAATACAAAAATACATTACCCTTGTTGCTGCTGCTGTTGGTGCTGAATCTGCTGCTGCTGTGTTCGAGCAGAAAGGAGAGTAAGCAGGATGTTGATCACGTGAGAAAGTGAAGAGTCGTTCCGGTCTTCGTGGAGGAGTAAATCTAGCAATTTATTTACTGTGTCTTCACTGGAAGTATTAAAAAAAAAATAGCTTTAACATGACAATAATAATGCCATAAACTACATTTCTCTTGTAGAGAAAGAAAGAAGATAAAGATACAATAGGACAAATCTGCAGTGTACAAAGCTTATATCATCTCCAGTAAACTTGAAATCTTTACTTCATTCCATCATATATTTAAAGACTTCATGTTTATGTCTGCTGATTAAAACTGGGGTTTTGCTTATCACAACAGAATATGGTCAACACTTTGCATTCCAATTTAGAAGTTGCCAAAATATACATTTGTTAGAGAGGGAATACAGTTGCCATCTCACCAGTATCATATCCACCTTCCTATCCACATATCCCTTTAACCTGCCCGCATGCAATTACTCTTTACCCATGTGTAAGTAAAGTTCTTGCATAAATTATATAAAAAAGTAAAAATAATAAGTAAAGCTATGAGTAGGCCAACAACATGAGAAGACACACTTGTCTGAAACATGACCATAAAATGAAGGTACATGTAGGCCAGTTGTGGAAGGAGTGTAGAGTAGTGTGAACAAAATATTACTTGAAACAAACCTCTTCCAACCAGACTACAAGGCAAGACTGTGAGAAGCTCAATAATGCATATAGAATGATATCAAGTACTTTATTGGTTAACCGGACTCCACAACTTATTTATAACCATATTAACATATAGGAATTTTCCCTGAAAAGTCTCATTCCGAAATATCAAGCATCTTAATTAATTTTATTCCCATTTAACTCCTAAACTACCAAATTGCAAATTATGCATACTGCATTAGCCATGTTTTCAGAGAGCTGGAGCAATGTCTCAGAATTATATGTAACATTCAGTTCACCAATAAGCATGACCATTCATAAATAAAAGCTATATATGCTATCATGATCCATTAGAGATAGGAAAGAAAAAGAAGAGCTTGTTGAAATGCAATATTCCATAAAAAGAAGAAGAAGAGGAGGAAGCGGAAGAAGAAGAAAGCAAAGGATGAAAGGACTTCTTGTAACTTCTTGAGGACTGCCTGATTCAAACAATGTCTAGTTAGTACTTTGTAAGAATGTATTAACAAGACTGCTCCTTCTCATACTTTGAGGTCAGAGGTTTGTTTCAATCTTTAACCCACTCACGCCGGGTACAATTTGTAGCCAAAATAAAAAAATTCCGGCGGTTACAAATCGGCGGGCGAAGCTTCCCCGGAGTCTATCCGCCTGCCCGGCCGTGCGCCGCTACTGCGTCGGAGCGCAGCCCCGATACAGCGTCACACTGGCGGGACGCCTGGCAATGTATATTTTTTCCGGTGTCTCATATATGTGACACCCGGCACGAGTGGGTTAAAAACATTTAGCAAGAGCATTAAAGTGGCATGACAGAGGCATAATCTTGAACTAATGCAAAGGGAAAAAAGGCTAAGAAAACAACAGTTTCTTTAGTAAAAATGTTTCTAAGAAGACAATAGGGAGACTATAAAATAAAAATAGGTTTACTGGAAGAGACTGATGTTCACCGCAATCTCGTTGTTATTTAGCTTCACAAACAAAGGAAACTCGACACTGGCAAACAACATTATGGACTACTTTGCTAGGTCTAACTAAACTTAAAACTTTCTAACCAGTAAATAAATAAAATCTTCCACTTAAAAAAAAAAAAAAAAAAAAAAAAAAAAAAAAAAAAAAAAAAAAACGTAAATGGCGCGAAAGTGAAACCTCCCTCACCTTTCCAGAGTCGCCAGAAGAGGATTAGTCTGCTGGTGTCCGTCGGTGGATGTGTCCCTGCAGGACGTGCTAATTTCGCACAGGAGATTGTCGGCACTGGCGTGGTCCTCTGGGTCGGCATCTGGTGATAACTTGTCTACTAGCCGCTCTACTAGTTGGCCCTCATTCAACCACTGGATGATCAAACTCGAGTCAGACTTTTTCCTCTATCTTTTGCGGAATATACATGAATGCAGCCACCACAAGACTCTTTTTTTCTTTGGAAAAGGAGTGATGTTCTATATATGTACAAACTTATGAAAATAGGAAGAAAGAGAATGAAGGATAATACTGATGATTATGAGGGTGATAAGAAGAAGAAGAAAAAAAATTAATAGAATTATCCATATATTCAGTAATCACAACAAATAGCATACAGACTACTACACTATATATCTGCAACAATATATTCAGCTTTTTCTCTTTCTTATCACTCAATTATTCTTGTGCTCTAAGTAATACAGACAGCTACAATCTCCTTCTGATACTATACTATAAACCTAAATGTTGATGGGTTTTACCAACACCAAACCAAACAACCGCTAAGTCTTCCCTGTAGTTTGTGATTTATCAATAAACTGCTCACTGATCACTGGCAAGGCCAAAAAATTGAGACTTTATAAAATACACACAACCCAGAGACCAATCGATCACCATGGCATGGATACTTTCCACCTGGGCATATGGGCTTATTGATTCATGGCAAACACAAATGCCCACTGATGCCCAAAGTTAACCTACCTACAATAGGAGCTCTCATCATCCTATTGCATGCCATGTGTAGGGCACCATCTAGAGTTGGTGGTTTCAGTGAAAAACAGAAATACGGGAAACAAATTTGCAATGCTCTCTATGCTCTTGGCTGTGGCATAAAAAAAAGATGTTTAGATAATGCAGCTACAGACAGACTTTAAACACACTTTTGAGGAGCTATTTCTCCTCAATGACTGCAGCCAATGATGAATGTTTAGCACTATAACCTGGAGCAGACTCAACTGTGTACACCATGAGCTAACATCATCCCAGCGTGACTGACGGTCTACCCACGAAGTGATAAATAAATCCTTCCTTCTTACCTTCTTAAATTTTCATTTGCAAACAAAAATACCTTCAATTTAAAGAGAGGTTATGCCAACTGATGACCTATATTCTTCATTCAACAGTGGCAGGGTCATTATTTGTGCAGTCTCCCAAAGCGAGATTTATCTCAGACAAATACTTTATAAAGTGAAGAACATCAACCCAGTCACAATAGGGCAGAAATTTACCTAGCTCTACTCATGCTACGGATGTAAGGCTTTATATATAATTTCCCACAGGGGCAACAGTTCTGCTTGTAGTAACATACCAGATATACTCTCGTTCTGAACTCCTCTGTGTAATGCATATAACATAATACGAGAGAGAAAGCCACCTGCAAACAACCCAACAGTGCTGTATACCCCAGGATGTGGTTTGAGCACCACAATCAGCAAACAATGTACTGACATCTGGCACCACAGAATTTCCAGTGCAATGGTGGCACACATAGATGAAGGTAAATATCTATTGGGCTAGAAGCAAGCAGAAATGATCTATGAAGGACCAAATAAACAAGAATCCGTTGCAACAGAGCAGAATGCAAATATCACATAAGGTAGTTTCAAATATTCACATGACAGGTTAGGGACATCAGTGATTCATCTGTTCATATGTGATAATTATATGCTATGTAATCTATCTAATGTATGCATTTCCCACAAATATTTAATTAAAATTGATCAAATAAGGGTAAAGGAATGGCATATGTCCCCCCCTGACTATCCCTAAAGAAAGAAGAAAGAGAAGGAGAGAGAGAGGGAGGGGGGAGGAAAGGGAGGAAGGGAGGGAGGGAAGGAGGGAGGAGGAGGGAGAGGGAGAGGGAGGGAGGGAGAGGAGAGAGGGAGGGAGAGGGAGAGGGAGAGGAGGGAGAGGAGAGGAGAGGAGAGGGAGGGAGGGAGAGAGAGAGAGAGAGAGAGAGAGAGAGAGAGAGAGAGAGAGAGAGAAGAGAGAGAGAGAGAGAGAGAGAGAGAGAGAGAGAGAGAGAGAGAGAGAGAGAGAGAGTGACTGAGTTAGAGAGAGAATGAAAATACAGGACAGATCCATACCCTGTTGTGAGAAACTAGATTTGCTACAAATCCAAAGTCAGATGAAAGGATTATTTTATTAGTTTCAAGGTGGACATTTGGATTTCCCTTTTGACCTTTCAACCAGACTGTATTTCTCAACTCAATCCCAATAGGTCCTTCATGCACCGCACTGGATCATGCTTAGTCAGATGCTTGACGGGAAAATTAGAAGCACAGGAAACGTACAGCTTCCACACACACAATATCATTCTGGCTGCAGCATATACATCACATGAAACATGGTTATTATGTAACTTTCAGCCCACTTTTGAGGGGCTGTAACTCTCTCCTCATGGCCAAACAGGTTGCCGTACACAACACAGAGCAGACTCAAAACATGTGGCACCATTTTTTAAAGGATGACAAGTGGAATTTGGGGACACCTTTTCTTTACAAAAAGAAGAAAAAAAAAGAAAGGGAAAATAATGACAAAAGTAATGTCATGCAAATCTCCCAAAAATATACATTTTACTGTAAGAAACTGAACATCTAGCTGATGAGATTAAGTGCAACCACAAAATGCAATAACTCCAGCTATTAGCAAGGTAACATTGATGCAAACATGGTGGAAAAAAAGAGAATGAGAGAGAGAAACACAAACACAAACAAACAAACAAACACACACACAAACACACACACACACACACACACACACACACACACAAAATTTCAATAGATAGGTCCAGTTCTCGCATGAAATAACATTCTGATCAGATAATCCACTTTGTACTATATACAAAGATGACAATGTTATTTGTACTAGCGATAGAATCTTATCCCTGTGCGTGTACTTTGAATTTTACAGAATAAAGATTTCCAGTATGAAAACCGAGTTTAACAACTTACTCTTTCCCATACGATAATAAGATGAATTCTAAGGTGGCAAACTCAAGCGGCAAATACGACTTCAACCAGGAGAAATGAGTTCACAAGAAATCAATTGGAAATGCTTAGTGTACTTTATTTGAAAGAATGTTATTCCATTTTCCAGGCTGGATGATTTTTCTTTTAAGGTTTCAGATCAACCATGCAAGTTTAATCAAATGAAATACTACACCTTGACATTTCCTAATGATTATGATGATGATGATGATGATGATGATTACGATGATAAGAAGTGAGAATATAAAGTAAAACAAAAGGTATAGGAACAAAAAAGAACATAATTAAGACACAATAATGCCATACTTTATTGCACATTCTTCAAAATCCATCACATTCAGACCTAGCACCTGGATAAAGCGGAAAATGCCTTTCACAGTGGCACCTCACACTTCCAACTCAACCTCTGCAGTAAAATATAAACAAAAAACAACAACAAACATTAAGCTTACCTGATGTACGCTCTGCCGGATTTCGTCCTCCTCAACGTTACAGATTAGTTTGAGCAGCAAATCCATAATAGCCGAGGTCCCTACATGTTGTACAGCCAGTTCAACAAAATCACCTTTGGATTTTAAAAAGTCCAATACCTGGAAGCAAGTGAACTGATAGGAATACCAGTTCTACAGAGAAGAGAAGAGAAAATACACTTTATAAGAATGTGTTGAGATGGAGCTTTTGAGACATTTTACAAGTCAGGCCTTCCCCCTTCACTTCCTTAAATTTTGAGGATAAAACAAACGAACAATCATCATCCATCCTTGTATATTCAATAGCATCATAATTCCAGAAATTGAACAAACACATTATATGCATACTAGATAATATTCAGATGACTTTAATGTGCCAATTCATCATTATCCTACAGAACACGCATGAGTATATATCTTGGACACCACAATCTAAATCTAAAGATCCTTAAAGAAGAAAGAAAATTTCAAAAGGCAGCAGATAAAAAAGGAAGCAAGAATAAATGAAAAATTACACACACAGGTATATAATTTATCATTCCTTTATAATTTTCTTTTCTATATAATTGCTTATCAGAGGTATAAGAGATGTGAAAAATAAAAATAAACATGTTTAAATAGAGAATCCAAGACAATACAGCTGTTTTAGGGGTCTGAATGCAGGCATTGTCACAGTGTATGTGCATCAAAAGCAAAAAAATAAAGAGACAATTAAGTACATCCATATGTGATTTTATAAAGGCAGGAAAGGAAGGCAAGAGAAACATCGACGACAGAGCTACCTAGTAGTCAAGGGGCGAATCTAGGCTTACATTATACTTGACAATTAAAATGACTTCACAGTAATTAATTAACAGCTCTGTGGGTAAGACTTCACAGGTGCATACCAACTACTGTACGCATTACTGCATTCTGCTAGTGTCATATAATTCTTGCAATTGATGGTTATAGAAATTCTCGGTGAATAAAAAAAATCATATGATACTACAAACAAGATGATGCCACTTCAGATGGATACCGATTCTTCACCTTAGAAGGAAAGTTTATTGCTTACCTTCACAATTTTAAACAAACTTCAAAGTTATAATCTACAGAGGGCTTTTGGAATATTTAGGAAAATGTGGCCTTTGCAAATAGTACTAAAATACATCTTAAAATTTCAACTATTCAAAACAAGAAATTTGACTTGTTAATCAAAATGAAAGCATCATCAATAAGACAGTCCCTGTAATATTTACAAGCATAAATCTTCTGTCAAGCATTACAGTCTTCCGTTCTTTGTATCTTGGTAAGATCTTGCTGAAGTGGCTGGCAATGCCAATTTAAACAGAGAACAATAAAGCTGTGAAGAGTGCATCTCCGTTTGATAAAACTACAGTCTGCAAGTCACACAGTATTTATTTTGAGTGGATTAAGGTATATAAGGTTCATACTCAAATACAAAAAATTATATACTGTTTACTTTGTACAGTAAGCTCCCTTTAGTTCAATAAAGCAAGATAGCAAAGCAATTATAGGTGATTGGCACATTCTAAGGCAAAATTAAACACCCCTTCCAAAGGCGTCTTTCAGTCTTAAGGCTACAGGTGGCTTAAAGGTGTCGCTCAAAACATATCCACATGCGTGCTCCTGGTCAAAGAGTGATGAGAAGAAGGCCCATCCTGCCCTGTGCGAGTGGGAAGGCGATAGCTCGACCGGCATTAGCAGCAGGTCAGCTAACACACAGTACTCCAAGTCAATCCCTAACCCAAACCACAAAGTTATTCCTAAATGAAGGTGCTAGAATGAGGGTCGCAGCATTTTTTCTTCTCTCGATCAAGACCTTTCTGTAAGCTTTGCAGATCTGGCATTGGAATCAGGTACGGCTGGTAATGAGAGGCAAGTCTTCAAAGTACTTTTGTCTTTTTTTCGTTTTTTCTCTTTCTATTCTTTTCCTTTAATAGCCTATATAAATTCAGACGAAAGCTTACACGCAAACCAAAACTGAATTTAAAGAAAAGTCTTGGGAGTGTCTGCAGAATCTAAGTAATTTGTCACAAGATGCTATACTCTTTACCAAAATTTACTGGTGGGCCTATGTCCAACTATTATAATAATTTTCTAGGATAGGGAATGACTATTTACTTTGAGTATTTTTGGAAAATGGAAGCAGGAAATGTCCACCTACTTCCAAAGAACCCAAAGGTAAGAAGAAATTGATTGCAAAGAAAAAGGCATAAAAAAAAAAAAAAAAAAAACTAAATGGTCAGACAACCCATTTCTATATAAATGATATTGAACTCTATAATGGAAAAATGTACAAATAAATTCTGATACGGGAAAAATAATTCTCTTTAAAGACAATTCACAAAATGAACAGAAATCAAATGGATAAAACAATTTATCTCGAAGGATCCAAAACAAATCAAACAATATTTAAAGAGTTAAAAGAAGAACAAATAAAACTCCTTGTAATGAGATATGGATCATAATATTGATAATTTTTCTCAATGATCTGAGAAGAAGCCAATTGAAAAGAAGATCAAAACAGAAACACAAGTGCGCCAATAAGTAAAGCAACATGTGTACGTCTTTGCGGAGGTGAGAGAGCTCTGTGGCATTCCGGCAACTGTGGTCTGGGGACTACGACCAAGGGTTAGGAAGAGGAGGCGAAAGATGGAGGAAGAGAGACAGGATAGGATACGAGTCAGAGAGAGAGAGCAGGGGAGTGGGGGGAGAGGGGAAAAGGGGGGAGGAATAGAGGGGTGAAGAGATGTGTAAAAAGAGAGAAAGAAAGAATGAAAGAGACAGAATTGGAAAAGGAGAAAAAAGAAAGGTTAATACTATTAAGAAGGAGAATCCTTCTGGTTTGTTTTAAGTTTTCAGTGTAATTTATTCAGTTGATCTATAAGACAACAAGCAACTCATGATAACAAACAAACACCACTAACAGTAAAATTAATACTAAAAATCATATTAAAAAAGCTATTTCTACAAAAATAATAATAACAATGGTAACTAATAATAACAACAGTAATATTGTTACAGTACTTTCAATAAAGGAAAATAAAAGCCTATATTTACACTGCTCATGATAATAAAACAATAATAATAAATGGGTGGAAAGGTTTGAAATAATTGCAAAACCAAGAACAAAATAACCCTAATGATAACAAACATCTAAAGCAAAAATAGTAATTATAATTCTAACTAAGAGTTGCTTTGCAGTTGTCCTTGTAACCCTGATTCCCTTTTTTTCCGCATAGTCCCCAGAGCCACAGGAACAGGTGTAGTATGTCTCTGTAGGAACGAACTCACCTGTTCGGAGCGACGCTGAACCAGCATGCCTAGAACCTTGGAGAAGAAGGACGCCAGCAGCGGATTAAGAGGCTTCTCTTTCTCTAGAAATCTGTGGGTGCAAGACAAGGCCCAGGACGGGTGTTAATGCCTTTGTCGACTAAGAGTTGCTGTGATACATAGTTTATACAAAGGCTTTCGTTAACAAAGAAAAGTAACATTGTTTATTGAGACAAATACTGAAAAGGTACGAATGAGAATTTTACAAAGCAAGACGATTAAGTTGTGGAAATGAATTATAAAAATGTCAAATCTTGATCTTTTATTACATAAATATTTGTTCTCATTCATTCCTTTTCATACAATGTACAAACAAAAAACAAGTCGTTTTCCTAAATGCTTCTCTACCAAATGACATAAAATGGAGCCCATCTTAGAAAAGTCAACCAAGCAATAAATAAACAATTTGTACAAGAACAGTATACATTTCATCCTAATTTCATCTTTATCCTTAAAAATCTTCAAAACAAATTTGATAAAAATCAAAACATCTAATGAAATGCTAAACCTCAAAAAGTATCAGTTTGGCTTCTAGCTCTAAATGATTGAATTCAACGCACTTTTCAGATTCAGCCTCGGCAACCTAGCAACCGTCTTTAGAAAGCTCCGAGAATGCAATGGTGAGAAGGGAAATGTGGAAGTGAAAGAGTGAAATAAGGAAGTGTCTTAGGGTGAGGCGTGTCCCGATGAGTGTGTAGGGATGATGCAACCCATGGATCTTACATTAATTACAAGAAGCAAGATTACAAAAGAAGAAAAACACTAGAAAAAAAGAAAGAAAAGAAAAACAAAAAAAAAGGAAAAGAAAAAGAAGAAAAACAAAAAAAAAAGAAGAAAAACAAAAGAAGAAGAAGAAGAAGAAGAAAAACAAAAAAGGAAAAGAAAAAGATGAAGCAAAACAACAACAAAGAAACAAAAAAAGAATCTGCTATGTTTTCTGATAGTGCATGTAAATGTAGGACTTTCAGAGTGCATGTATGTCTGACTGTGTACTTGGATACAGTTATTTATTTATTTATTTATTTATTCTTTATTATTATCATCATCCCTGTGCAAATTTACATATGTATGCACATATTCTGCTTCCATATTCTGGTCTGTGCTGCCTAAACAAACAAAACAAAACAAAGAGAGGCAGAAAAGAAAAGAAATAGAAAAACAAAATGCATTCTTAAGATATCACAAACTATACATGAAATACAAATCTACACAAAAACACTAAACTTACTTGTACAATATATCTAAGAGGCTGGTTGAAGCCACCAACTTATCAATAATAGCTGGCACATCTGCTGTGAGTAGCTCTGCAGCAAGGTTAGCATACTTAAACCGCATTTGCATCTCACCCTCTGCCGAAGGCTCATTTACTACCAAGTACACCATTTCGTCAAGGACTTCGGCTCGAGTCAAACTGCAAAAGAGTTTTAGATCATATCGTGAGAACTTGGGATTTCTTTGTTCAAAACCTGTAACAGAATACTAGTGATTAGCATTAACACAATGATCAATTATATTCACCACAGATCTTAAATGGACAAAGATAGTTACTCTTCTATGCATGCATATATAATATATATATTTATATATACATAAAATTAAAGGTATGTATGACTAAAGTTGTATTTCTAAAATTATTTACTGCTCATTTATGTTTTTTTCAGTAACATTATAATTGACTTACAATTTACATAAATGTTGAAACTATGTGATCTCGGATTTAAACTGTTTGCCAGACAGATGCTGGTGGCCACCTTCGGTACCTTTCTGTAGCTTGGAAGACTTTTCGTTTACAACTTTCCTTTTCTATTACTTCACTGATCCTAACAATTTACTTATGCAATATCATGCAAACAAATTTACAAAGAATTCAATGCATTGCTACAAAGAGGTCCCTAGGATATTTGTTACTTTGGTATCTTAAATTTCTGAAATCTAACCACAGTCAGGCATAAATTGGGAAGATCTACCTTTCCTTTCTTCAAAAGTTATATCGTCAACCTTATAAATCTGCTTCATTATGCTATTTTTCCTCGGGTATTTCACAGTCTAAATACTGTTCTCAGAGAAAAAGGAGCCGAAATGTACAGTAATTCGGGAGGCTGAATGATTTTCTGATGGAGACATATTCAACTAATTACAAATGGCTGACTTTTGCATTTTTACAGAAGTCTTACAGTTATTCTCAATACCACATGCAAGATGTTAATGGCAAATATACTCACAAGTCATAAATATGCATTACACAAACAAAAAATGGATCGACCCCCTCATACCACAAACAAAATCTTACAGTTATTCTCAATACCACATGCAAGATGTTAATGGCAAATATACTCACAAGTCTATAAGTTTTCTATTCTGCGCCTTACACTCCTGGAGGAGCTCATCCTCGTCCATAAGCTCGAATAAAGTGACATCCTGGAAAATAATGTGAAGAATAATTACCTTCTTTTTTTACAGGTTAAGTGAAATCCTAACAGAGAATCTAAATTTGATAACAATAATGATATATCTCAAGCTCACTTCAGAACTGGTTATTGAGAAAATCTCTGACAATCATTATGTGAACAAAACATAATATCCAAAAGAACAAGAAATCTCACTAATGCCATCACTACAGAGAAAAGAAATGACTTCTTACATAATCTATGTTCTACAACGCAACAAGACACTGACTTACTTCCTTTTGGAGGAGAGTCTCTATCTGCGCAGAGGAGCTAAAATTGTATTTCCAAAACATCTTCACCTGAAAAATCAAAACAAATCTGTTAATAAACATTACTTCAAATCTTGGGAGACCACTGAGAGTACAGTTCTCAATGGCCGACATTATATACAGTAATAAAAATGTCTTCCTTTTTTTCTATTATGATCACTCAATAAACCTAAACCAAATTATGCACTTGAGAGGCATTCTGTATAAAGGCATCACACAACACAATGAAACAATTCTCATAACACTCATAGTCGACACTTCTCTTATGAAAAAAATAAATCCAAATCACTAATTTCAAGAACACATGTTGCTTCTATAAGACTTCCTTCCTCTGAAATATAAAATGAACACTAGCTTGTTCTCTCTGATCACTCCATACTGAATACCAGTGCAACTAAGCTGTCCAACCCGACACAGTCCAGCCCAAATAGTATTACCTGAATACGATCTGCCTCTCAGTCACCCTATCTACTAGAAAGAAATATAAAACTGCCCCTTTTTGCTCCTCTCCTTTCAACAAACAGCAATCAAGTACTTTGAACTTCCAATAGTCTATCCTATCTTAGATTAATCCTTTTTACAAAGATCTTCAAAACCTTCTCCTTGAAATGGAGAGCTGCTAGAAATGCCTCAAATTATGCCACCTTCTCATAGACGGCACACAACCAAACAAAGAGAAAAAACTACACAGCACCCCAATCTAAGTTCACAAAGTATCTAAAATACCAATTCAGTATATACTCATACTGTAGTCAATACACTTTGCAGTATGTGGCTAAGTCGGAGAAGGCACTGGCGAGCAGTCAACCTTGGCAGAAACCCTAACAAGGAGGAGTGAGGGGTGTGTGCGACATACAAAACAACGCAATACTACTGACACTTGATTGACTGGTTACCTAAAACAATTCTGTTGTTCCTGCATCTCAGCACAAAGAAAACACTGGAATTTGTGGAGTAACAAATTCTAGTGGAAAGGGAAGTGGAAATGACATGACTACTAACATGTAAGTCTGAGAGAAATGTGTGTAGGGAAAACAATTCTGTTGTTCCTGCATCTCAGCACAAAGAAAACACTGGAATTTGTGGAGTAACAAATTCTAGTGGAAAGGGAAGTGGAAATGACATAGAAGAAAAAGGGAAGTATGGGCAATGTTCACTATAATAATAATCTTCATAATGAAAATGATGATTGTAATTGTAATAAAAAAAGTAACAATGATAACAATAAGAATAGTAACACAGTACTTACAATGACAAAAATAATTGTTGCTATTCATAATGCTATTAATAACATAATTTCTATTTCCTTGCACAAATTTTTGAAGGTCATTCAATGAGACTAATTATGAAAAAATAAATCAACAAATCTTCATTCTTCCAAAGTGTGCATAAGGTGTACAAAAAAATCAAAAGCTTGACAAGATCTGCTCATAATTCATCATAGAGCAAGACTTTCATCCCATCCACCATATCTATAATCTTTTTTTTGTGAGAAAGGGAGGGAGGGAGGGAGGAGGGAGGGAGGGAGAGAGAGAGAGAGAGAGAGAGGAGAGAGAGAGAGAGAGAGAGAGAGAGAGAGAGAGAGAGAGAGAGAGAGAGAGAGAGAGAGAGAGAGAGAGAGAGAGAGGAGGAAGGGAGGGAGGGAAGAGAGGTGAAGAAAGATGGAAGGATAAGAGGGGAGAAGGAGAGAAGGAGAGAAGAGAAGAAAGAAAGAGAGAAGAAAGAGAGAGACAGAGGAGGGAGGGAGGAGGGGAGGAGAGGGAGGGAGGAGAAGAGAGAGAGAGAGAGAAGAGAGAGAGAGAGAGAGAGAGAGAGAGAGAGAGAGAGAGAGAGAGAGAGAGAGAGGAGAGAGAAGATGAGAGAGAGAGAATGAGAGAAAAAGAGAAAGATGAAAGAGGAAAGAAAGAGAGAGAGATGAGAAGAATAAATCAATATATAAATAATACAGAATAAAAGGATGATTTAAAGACAGGGACAGTATTTTAATAACATCTATACAAGTAAAATAAAAGTACAACCTTTTCATATGGATTTTACTTATTTTCAATTCAGTTCTTTGTTGCATCAAAAACCCTTGCATAGAAAAATCAGCAACATCCTACATAAATAACTAGTTTCACTGCAAAATTCACGCTCATCACCTGTAGTAACGACCCACAGTGCTCCACTTTCTAAAACTCACGACCATGCAGCTCAAGTCACAAATCCCACCACCAGTATTATATTCATCAGAGATTTTCGCAACACACATACTACAAATAATTTGAACACTTCATACTCAAAAGACAAGAATTTCAAGTAGCAACACAGTCTTTCTGACAAAAAAAGGCCCTCCAACTCCACTACAAAAGATAGGACAAAACAATCACTGAAGTTGTGATTGTAGACTATGTGCAAACAACTAATGCAATTCTATCTATTGAAATAACAATTTCAGTGGATATCAGTGGTG
>NW_020872191.1:172472-177472 GCF_003789085.1 Penaeus vannamei
GGGGAAAAAAGGAAAAAATTTTTTTCGGGTTTTTTTTTTTTTTTTGGGGGGGGGAAACCCTGGCCAAGAAAAAAGTAAAATTATTTTAAACAAATCCCTTTTTAAAATAATTTAAAAAAAACCACACAAAAACTCTCCCCGTTACAAAAAAGTTCTTCTTTTATTGGTTCACCAAATATCGAAACTTATAATCATCAATCTGTTAAATCTACTTTTTTAACTCTTAATTGCTCCAGAAATATTTCCTTGCTTGTTTTTTTGTTAAATAAATTTCCAAATAAAACTTTGGGTTTTTTTACAGACCACCCGTCCCACAATCCCTCCTGGGTCTGTGCAGCAAATTCTCCAGGCTTTGCAATACAAGGGGTGTAGATAAAGAATTGAGAATGAAGAATAGGCAGAATGAGAGAGAGAGAGAGCAGAGAGAGAGAGAGAGAGAGAAGAAGAGAGAGAGAAGAGAGAGAGAGAGAGAGAGAGAGAGAGAGGGGGGGGGGGAGGTAGGGAGGTAAGGTAGGGAGGCGAGAGGGAGAGTGAAGAGAGTTTGGGAGAGGAGGCGAGGGAGAGTTGGGAGGAAGAGGAGTGGGAGGGAGAGTAAGTTGTCGGGAGGGAGGGAGGAGAGTGGGAGGGAGAGTGGAGAGCCAGTGGGAGGGGAGGGGGAGGGTATGGGGTAGGGAGGAAGGTGTAGGGAGAGAGAAGAGAAGCAGGGAGGTGACGAGAAGAGAGAGAGGAGATGAGGAGGAGAGGAGACGAGAGAAGAGAGTGACAGAAAGAAGAGAGAGAAGAGTGAGAAGAGAGAGAGAGAGAGAGAGAGAGAGAGGTGGAGAGAGGAGAGAGAGAAGAGAGGAGAGAGAGAGAGAGAGAGAGAGAGAGAGAGAGAGAGAGAGAGAGAGAGAGGAGAGAGAGAGAGAGAGGAGAGAGAGAGAGAGAGAGAGAGAGAGAGAGAGAGAGAGAGAGAGAGAAAGAGAGAAAGAGAGAAAGAGAGAGAGAGAGAGAGAGAAGAAAGAGAGGAAAAGAGAGCGAGAGAGAGAAAGAGAGAGAGAAAGAGAGAGAAAGAGAGAAAGAAGGAAAGAGAGAGAGAGACTTTATATAAACAAAAAGGGAGAGCCTCTTTCAGAAAATGGAAAAAAAAAAAAATGAAAAAGAGTGCCTCACCTAAGAGTGGACGAGTCATTCATGTGCTTGCTCACTTGCTTACCTGCTTTCATTAGGCCCAAAATGAGCAACAGGTATGTGGGATTGCTTTGTGTCTATAGATAAGCAGAGAAAGATGAGGAAAAAAGAAGGAATAGAGAAGGAAGAAGGAGAACAAAGGAAAAGGGAAATGAGGGGGAAATATACATTCCCATTTGTATCTGCTGAATTTTAAATGGAACTCAGATTTCCTTAATATTTGAAATAATAACTTCATCACAGAAAAAAACAAACATGAAAAAAATAAACAAATAAAAATAAATAAAAGTAAAATTGATAATGATAACAATGACAATACTAAAATTCTAGAGGTTGGGCTTTAAGCTGGGCATTACAAAACAAGTCATGGTGATGATAATAATGATTAAAAATAATAGATGATACTGAAAATAGGGTAATTACATATCCATAATAAAAATCTATGACATCTATAATTTCAACTCTAATATTACTACAAAAGGAACTATAATTTCAGAATGTTAATGGAAACAACAAACAAAAATGAACAAAAATAAAAAAAAATATATCAATAATGACTATACATGATGACAACAGCAAGAATGACAACTACTATAGAAATATTAACAAGATGAAAATGATAATAATAATAATATATTAAAAATAACAATAATAATGAGAAATCATAATACACATGATAATACTGATGGTACTGTATGCAGTGATCATAATAATAATAATTATGTTAATAATAATAATGATGATTATGATGATGATGATAATAGTAATGGTTATAATGATCATGATGATAATATAATAATAATAATAATAATAATAATAATAATAAAATATAATAATAATAATAATAATAATAATAATAATAATAATAATAATAATAATAATAATAATAATAATAATAATAATAACAACAACAACAACAACAACAACAACAATGATAACAACAGTAATAATAATAATGATTATAACAATTATTAATACAAAAATAATAATGACAATAATGATGATAATAAAATGACAATAACATGAACAAATATAATAATAATAATAATAATAATAATAATAATAATAACAAAAAGAAAAAATATAGTAATACCAATAATAACAATAAAACAACAAAACCAATAATAATAATATAAATACTAAAAACAACAACGGCAATGATGATGATGATGATGATATATAATAGAAATCACGACAACAATAACAATAAAAATATAACATTAAAAAGACAAAAGAAAAAAAAAATCATAATAAAAAGAACTACAATAATAACCATAACAGTCATAAAATTTACAAAAATTATGAAAACAATCATGATAATCATTATCTTAAAAATAATTAGATCAACAACAATTATCTGAAGTCATGATAATAACAACACTCAAAATAATGAAAGCTATTGTAATACCAATAACAATAGTCACACTGCTAATGATATGAACAAAACCAAAGCACACCATTTCCGGTTAGGACTGTTAATTCTAATCTAGATCACAGCACACAACATGCAAGAACTGAATCAGCAAGTCTGCAGGTGGAGGGAGAAAGATGTGTGAAAACAACAGAAAACAGAGAGAGTGCGAAAGTCAGACAGAAAATAGGAGCACGTAGAGAGAGCAAATTAGACAAAGACAAAGGGAAAGGGAGCATTAGAGACAGAAAATTTAAAAAATAATCTATAAGTGGGATGGAGAGGAGAGCATGGGAAAGGCAGGACTGAGGGGTTGGGAGTTTCAACTCACCACCACCGACACACAGATTCTTTCCATAAACAACGTCGTGTGAAGGAGGTTATCTCGTAAAACGCACATTCAATTGATACTTTTATTAAGAAAAACACTATCTGCAAACAAGTAGTACAGAAAGGTTTTGCTATTCCAGTAGCTAGTTATTCACCTAGCCAAAAGGTGTCTGGTGATTACAAGCGTCATAATCAATGAATATCGGTGTCATCTTTAACAGTATGCAAGCGTCCTTAGGTTAAGTAATTCCCATATCTTAGCAGAGCGTGCCATGTCTGGACAACCAGTTGTCAAAACCATTATCTCAAAGATCTCAAGCTAGACTAGTCATTTTTTATTACAATTTCTCTTCTTACTTCCTCTGACCCTGCGATTGATAACAAAGATATACTGGTGTCATATCAACCAAAAGCTAAGAAAAATTAGAGAGATAATATTCTCAAAAATATTTGTAAATCCTACTCATTTCCTTCTGAGATAATGATTCTGGTCTGTAGGGTCACAAGGCTAGGGAAAAAAAACTCAAGAAATAAACTTGGAAGCTTCTTGTTTGAAAGCAACCTTTGTCTTTTAATTTTGATACAAATGACTAGATGCAACTGGAATGTTAAGGTGGTTGAGCTTCCCCCAAGGCAGTGTACCCTACAGCATTGTCATAAGCATGGGGCTCACTTTGTTTTCCCTTCTCAACTTGACAAGGATGAAAATTATTCTAAATTAGAGAAAGAAATGGGAAAAATGGGTATCCAGAGATGGCAGCATCTGTGACTTTCATTTTTTTTTTTTTTGCTGTTTTTGGGGGGTATTTTTGTATTATATTTTTGTATATATATATATCTTTAAGTCACATCACTTCAGTCACATCAGGAAATGCTTTACCGTACATATTTCGTGTGCCTGCAGACCTTCTCTTTCTAACATCAGTATGTATGTAGTACGAATGAACAAACAAACAAACAAAAAATAATCCATAAATAAATAAAAAATAGAGAGAGATCTTCCAGGTCTTCCTCCACCTGCCATTATTCCTTCTGGTTTCCAGCTTTTGTGAAAGATTTCAAAATTTTTCATTTTTTTAAAACTATTTTTCCTTACTATTTTCTCTCAGCTGGAAGCCCACTAATGACAGGACGTGATGGGGCAGCAGAGCTGGGGGTTATTGTTCTGCTCAGCCAAGCACGGCAGGCCACCTCGTGTCATCTTGGTTTCAACTAATGCAATATCTACTGAAGACCACCAGAATTGCACCTCCCAAGTTCATTACATAAGTTCTGTAACATCTGAAATGTCCTGTCACTTAAGTACATTTTTTTTTATTATTATTTTTATTGAAGCTGTGATGCAGAAAGCTATGAAAGAGGTTGTTACACTATATAAATACAACAGATTCTGATGATGTGCAAACTTGGTACTGCAAATTGCTAACATGTTAGAGTCATAGAGAAAGAAGGGGAAGAATAAAGATATATGGTGATAGAAAAATAAAGTGACAAAACAAGACAAAAACACAACAGCAAAGAATGAAAAATGGCAATTTAGTTGCAAAGTGTGACAAGAAACTGAAAAGCAAAAAGACATAAAAAGATACAGGTATAGACACAAAAATAAACAGCATGATAATATATCAAGAGAAGATTGATCAGAAAACACAAACTGATAGATAGATAAGAAATTTCATCACCAAAAAAGTAAAAGACAATAAGCACAAACAATTCATTCTGAGGTGCATTCTGGCAAGGCTTCTCTGTAACGAGTCATGAGTAACTAGGAACTGTTATAATTTGGCAAAAATCTACACATAGCAGGGTTACAGTTACCAAGCATGACTTTAATTTTTCTTATTTTTTTATTCTTTTTTTTTTTTTTACCTTTTTTTGTTTTAATATCTTCAATACACCATGAAACAAGTCATCTGTGAGGTTCTCTAATGTTTAAATGTAGAACTACTTAAGAGATGTGGGGTGAGATGGATTATGCAGCCATGGTAGGTACATGGGAAATAGTAGGGGAAGGGGTTAGGAGGCAGGCAAATTGCAACAAAGTATGCTAGAGGTGGACAGGTTCCCTCATGCACTTTTCAACCATTAA